>JAJOOD010010482.1:0-43044 GCA_029582525.1 Solanum tacnaense | reverse complement strand
CCCCCCCCCCCCCCCCCTTTCTCTCAATCTAAAGTCATCCTGGTGGCCAAATTTTTGGATCAATTGAATATACCTGGAGCTTTGATGTCCACATACTGAATATTGCTGAATAGAAGATATGTCGTTTGAACTTTCTCTTATTTAGCGGCTGTAATGAATGATCCACCTTTCTATATCAATATAACTTCTTTAGTCTGTTAAACCGTGAGTTCATTGGATATTTAGTTGTGATCTGTTTTTTTATACTTGTACTCTTTTAGGGCTTGAAGAATGTGATAGCTTCTGGTGCTGATAAAGATGAAGAGGATTCAGAAGGAAGGACAGCGTTGCATTTTGCATGTGGATATGGGGAGGTAAGAAAATAGTTAAAATGTTCCTTACGACCATTGCCATACTTAATATAATTACAGGTGTATCCAGGGTTTTGTTTATTTCAGCATTCTAAGGTATTTTGCTTTCTAATGGCTTTAGCTAAGCTACAAAACTTGCAGCCAGAGGGAACAATTCTTCCTTCAAGTAAAAAAAAAAAATTCTTGGAACTACTGTACATTTTAAAGTGTTATTATTAGGAGCTGCCTTATACACGTGAAAATCTAGTCCCACGACTCCCTCTCTTTGATTTCATATTTTCTTTGCAGTTTACTAGGCATGGTAAGAATTAGCAACTTATTTAGAATTATCTGTAGATCAGGTATCCTGTCAATTTAATTATGGGTCAGTTCTTTATGGCCAAGTTTCTTGCATTATCTGGGTATTATGATTTATTTATTTCGTTTCCTCAAAAATCGGGTCTTATAAGACTTTTCTATTGTACAATCCATCAGGGTAGAATGTCATTTTAAATTTCTTCTTTCCTTTTTTGTGTGTAACAATAACCTTCCATCTTCACCATCCATCGAGAATATCGAAACATCAATCACCAAATCCAAAGGATGTTCCCCACATTGTTGATGTGGGAGGTTTAAAGATGGACTAGGTGCCATTTAAGGAAGTAGTATCATTGAAATTAGCCAAGGTTAAGCTTATTTTCTAGGTATTAAGCTGTTTCTCTGTATTGCTATACAGGTGAAGTGTGCTCAGGTACTTCTTGAAGCTGGGGCAGAGGTTGATGCTTTGGACAAGAATAAGAATACTGCCCTGCACTATGCTACTGGGTACGGAAGAAAGGAGTGTGTAGCACTGCTGTTAGAGAATGGAGCAGCTGTGTGAGTCTTGATTCTTTGTGCATCGTGATGTCATGATCCTTGCTGCCTCTTGTTTCTTGTTTATTTTTCTTATCGTATTTACTTGATTTTTATTCTCTGTGCAGTACACTTCAAAACTTGGATGGGAAGACACCAATAGATGTTGCCAAACTCAATAACCAGAATGAAGTTCTAACGCTACTTGAGAAGGATGCATTTTTGTGAACTGGAACGACCCGATCTTCATGGATGTAGGCTGGGGTGATTATTGTAAACCCATTCATTTTGAGAACTTAAGGAACCGTATCATCCATACATGATGCATTTCGTGTGTTTTCTTCGCCAGTGTATTTTTTATACATTTTCCAATTTTTCATGAGCACATACATTATATTATTTCAGGATTGTTTTGTATTTTTAATGTATCCAGTCTTGCTATGAAAGTTGCTTTGCATTTTGATTGAAATTTGATAGGAAGACGTATTTGTGTTAACTTTTAACCATGTCGCACTCTGGGTTCAAGTTTTGTCAATCTTTAGATTTTAAAGCGTATTTCATCGAACATATAATTTTCACAATATCATATAAATTAAGATAACTAAGACCTCGTTTGTTTTCATTAAGATTAAGACGTCTGGATTTGAATATATATCTGAATGGTTAAAATCTTGTCTCTAGATCCTGAATGATTAAGACAGTTTGTTATTAAACATTTGAATATAAGTATATATAAATTTTATTAATTTGTAAACACAATAAATATTATAATTTAAATAAAATAGTAGTTAAATATTACATGAACAAAATATTAGAAAAAAGCGTCACTCTTTGATAAACGTTAAGATATTTAAATTATAAATTAATATTTTAAGTAGGGGTGTCAAATGGGCGGGTTGAGTTGAAATTGGAGATATTAAAATGGGTTGAGATAGGAATCGGGTTGGGTCTTGACCCGCTCAAATTTACTTTGGGCTCAAATGGGCTAAAAATGGGTTGGGTCTTGACCCACCCAATTTGACTCGATTAATCTCAATAATTTTAACATAGTGATATTTAACTTTTATAATCACAATTCGAATTTTCGCTAAAGATTTTTTTAAAAAAAAGTAACAAATGGATAGATAAATCATAAAAGATGTTAAATAGATAATAATTTATACCTTTAATATATGTATCTTAGTAAAGAGTTTTAAAAAGGGTTGAAATTGGATATTGAATTGGCTCAATTGAGGATTATCTTAAAATGGGTTAGGCATGAATGAGTTGAGATTGAACCCAATTCAAATTATCTTGAGCCCAACCCTTAAAATTCTGGGCGGGTTGGACAGGGGTTACCTATGTTTGGGTTCATTTTTGATACCCCTAATTTTAAGTTTGATTAAAATAAAATTGAAATACATGAAATATATATATATATATAAAGTAATTGTTAGAAAATAATGTAGTCATTTTTTTTTAATTTCAAAAGCACATATTTATGAAGTTGTTTTGTAGTTAGTCAAATAAAAATTTTACAATAAATTTTATTAATTCTTGATAAACAAGCCGCAAGAACAAAAAAAGAAAGTTCAAGGAAAATAATTTAGGTAATTAAAGTTGGAGAATGAGAGAGGCTTGAATTTTTATAAAGAAAAGAAATATAGAACACAATTTTTTTTCGAAAATAAAAGCATCTTTAAAAGGGTCTAAATGAGAATAAGACACCATTTGCTTCTACTAAGACTAGGATAAATTAGCTAACTAGTCCAAATCACTAACATAATTAATAAAAATATCTATACTTTAAAATAATTATTAAAAATGTCAAAATGTCAATATTTTAGCAAATAAAGTGTATTCTAATATAATTCAGTTTCCTTCTTTTTATTTGGGACCACTTTTTGACTCCATTACGGGTGAAAGAAAAAAACAAGACCCCATTACCTACTTTTTTTCTCTCTAAATTTTTTACCCAAATTCTATCTTTTATATTTCTCTCTCTCACCATTTTTTTCATTATTCCATATCCTCAAGTAACTTTAAACCTTGCCATTTTAAAATTAAATTTCTCCATTTTTCTAGCAAATCTCTTAAATCATTCAAAAGATTTTCAACCTTTGTCGAAGTGAATTCGACTGATTTGCGATTGTTTCCATTAGGAATGAAAAATTTGAAATAATCGATTGGGATTTCTAAGTGAATTCGACTGATTTCGTTGAACTTCGAGATTGTCTGCCACAAACGTATTACAACGGTTTTTTACAAAAACATTTATATTACGTCGTAATAAATCATTTATATATTACAACGGTTTAAAAACACTAAATTCAATTCGTGACGCCGTAAACAATTAAAGGTATCACACAAGCCTCCAGACAAGCTAAGCATCACAATAGGCATCACACAAACTAAACAAGAAGATCAACACTTACCAACCTCTAAAACTCATACTACAATTAATTTCACAATTGACTTCCTACGAAAAATCACTTACTCATCTTAGTCTAAAAGAGGGATAACCAAACCTACCTCGAAGGCCGAAACTTCACTCGAACAACTCTAAGCACTTCGTCAACCGCACAATCACCAAAATGATCCCCAACTATCAAGAATAGATAGAGTTCATCAAAAGGAGCCCAATAATACCATATTGATAAGATTAGAAATCGAGAATAAAATAGTTCAAAAATCACTTCAGAAATCAAAAGTGACATTACATTACAAAAGCGGCAATTTAGTTTTAAATTATGGAAAAGACAACAAAATTTTCAATCAAGGAAAAGAGAATGAGAAGTCTGTCTATATAAAAATATTTAATGTTTTATATTTTAAGAAAATATTAAATCTATTGGGAAAATTTTCAAAAATTAAGAAATGTTAGTGGCAGTTGAAAGCCTCATAACTTAAGTACAAATCGTCGCTATTAAAATATTTAATCTTATGTATAAAAAATCTTGTATTATATTATATTTGTAGCGGTTCATTGAAAGCATCATAACTTAAGTACAAATCGCCGCTATTAAAATGTTTAATCTTACATATAAATTTTTTTGTATTATATTATATTTGTAGCGGTTCATTGCAACCGTCGTTATATAACTGCCGTAATATTTAAGTGGGTAAAGCTGTGCATAGGGCCCTCCATGCACTGATTTACACAAGGGGCCAAACCAATAAATATGACATGATATCATATCCCTATAGCTATGTCTGCATTATATTGGAGATCTGATGAGAATAAAAAAAGGGAAAATTGTATGAAATAACAAATTATTAAATTAATTCAAATTAAATGTTATAGTTATAGTTTATTTTAATTGTAATTTGCAGTAAACATTCTTTTTTTTTTGCCATCTGATTCGATATACAATTAGCCATTTTCGATATACAATTAACCATTTTATACATTTCGGTATAAAATGTATAAAATGCGTTTGTGTTCGTATAAAGCGAGAGAAAAGTGTATATACAAATACAAATACATATATTTCGTCCTATACACTTATAATTATACAAATACACATCTTATTATACAAATTACAATGTATAAATGAATTTATATAAAATTGAATAATTTGTATAAAATTGGATGTTTGTAGCGAATTATACAAATCAAAAGCTCCTTAACAAACATAAAATCTATAACATACAAATATGAATTTTATATTTGCTATATGTGAAAGTTGCTCTAAAAAAAATAAGATGCTATTTTTCTATAAGATAAACTAATTTCATACACAACCTCTCAAGGGCCACTCATATAAGGACCACCATCCAATTCTTTTTCTCTCTAGTATAATGTATAATTCTTTTTCTCTTCCTCCATTACATAATTAATATGATGAATATGGAAGTGAAATATCCATCAGATGGTTTCTACAATAGAAACATGAGTGATGGAGATGGGGAGAAAATCCAAACAAAAGAAGATATGTATAATAATAATAATAATAATGAGAGAGGTGGTAATTCAGGTTTAGGAAATATGAGTTTTCACAACCTGTCAAAGCTCATTCTTCCTCCTTTAGGTTCCTCTGGTTATAACCAGAATCAGACTGATCTGCACAAAGGCAACACTATCTCACCTATCACTTCAACATACAGGTAATTTTAAATGGAAGAATAATATGCTTCCCCTTTGTCTTTTTTGGTTTAAGTTGTGCAAGAAATGATTTCTATGAACTTTTGTCCCATCATTATTATCATTTTCTCATAATAAAGATTGTTATCATGGCATTCAATGAAGATAATAGATATCTCACTTTCACTCATCGGTAGTTGGAGTACTCTAGCTACCTCCAACGTAGAGCATACTCACGAAATGTCTCAGTTAATTTTTATTTTTAACTTAGTCAGGTAAAACCCATCTGGTGTGATTTAATGTCGTGTGGCATATCACTCCAGTCACGCCATTTATAGAGATCTTGTTGTGTGTACCAAGTGAGAGCTTCACCAGATAAACTTTTTATGAACAACTTTAATATGTGTATATATATCTGGATATTGCAAAACCAAACGGGAATAAATGAATTCGTGCTTATATGTGTGTGTTTCATGGATAAACTTATTAAGTTGTATCATCCATAGTATAAAAGTCATTCACATCACTTTTAATTAATTATAAGGTAAATTATTTAATTAATTGATTACCTAGCTAGTACAAATATTAATTATGTAAATTGTAACTTAATTGAGGAGAGATTTGTATATATGTAGGTGTTGGGAGACACTAATGGTGCTATTGGTGGCATATTGTGCATGGGTATGTCCATTTGAGATAGCATTCATGAACTTAAATCCAAACAAGAAGCTTTACATCGCAGATAATATTGTAAATCTCTTTTTTGCCGCTGATATCATCTTGACCTTCTCCGTCGCATACATTGATTCAACCTCTCAGTTGCTTGTTCGTGATAGAAGAAAAATTGCTACAAGGTATTCTCTTCGTCTCAATTTATATATGACTTACTTTTCCTTTTTGTCTGTTTAAAAAGAATGACCCATTTCTATATTTATTTTATCCTTAATGAAATAATTTACAGTCACATAAACATATTTAACTTATTTTAGACCATAAATTTCAAAAATCTTTCTTTCTTTCTTAAACTATGTATCAAGTTAAACTAAGTCATATGAAATGAGACGGGCGAGTAATATATATGTTCTTTTTCTTTTCCTAAACTTACTTTATAATTATATTTCCTTCTATATGTTTTTTTATTTTTTATGATCTTAGATATTTCCACATGGCTTGAACTGGTATTGATTAAATGAAAAATTATAATTATATTCCACATATTTGTATAAATATGGACTATAGAAAGCATATTTATATGGACTGTAGGGAGTATATTATAATTATATTCCACATATATATTTATGATAAACAGAGATTTGATAACGCTGCGTAAGAACGTGACTATTCTAATTTGAAGAAGTAATGATTCCTTTTTTTTTTATCGTGAATGAATATGTTATCGATAAATCATGGCGAATAGATTTGATCCTCTTTAAATATTCGTCCTTCCCCCACCAAGGGATCAGGTGCAAAGAACCAACTTCTTCTCTCTCTGTTTTTTTCTCTCTTTTTCATCTTTCAAGATTTAGATTTTGAACAGTACATTTATTCCCTTAATTATTGAGTGGGAATAGTCCAAAGGAAAAAAAGAGTTCTCTCCCAAACTCTAAAAATGTTTAAAATATTATCAGTATAATTTAACATGTTATATAATCTATTAAATTCTTTAATTTTCACGTTCTAATCGTCACATGTAGTTAACTTTGGAGTAGTCTGATAAAATATTTTTTTAAAATTATTCATTTATAACAGTCAAATTCAAAAGAAAAAAAAGAAGAGATTTGGAATATATCTTTTGCTTTTATGTAGCATCAAAAATATATGAGCTGGACCAAACTAATATTTATCCAGTGACGAGTCAAAGTATTTTAATTAACTTAGGTAAGATATTATACTCAAATGGCTGATGGGTCAACCCATTCTATTTGAGTCAGTCCCTAAAGCAGGGAGATACTCTGTACGGTTTTTTTACGGTCAAACGATATGGATTTTAATTAATACTTTAAAATGTAATTTTTTATTATATGAATATAAAAAAAAAATGTAATTTATAATACTTTTCGTATAGTTTTTAAATATTTAAATTTTATTTTAAAATATTGAATAAATATAATCTAATTTAATTTCAAAAATTAGTCAAATTGACTCTTGAAAAACGCAATATGACAACTAAAAAGGAAATGATGAAAAAAAAAACGAAACGGAGGGAGTATTATCTATGTGAACTTGTCGGTTAGGAAATGCAAAAGAAAGTTAATTTAATCATGAATTAAGCAGTTACTTAGATCTGTTACTCAGAATTACAGTATGTATAGATTACATTAAAATAATATACTAGTAATGTATTTGTATGGCTAATTAGTTTTGTTTTTTTATGAGTTAATAATGATATATTTACAGATACGTATCAACATGGTTTCTGATGGATGTGGCCTCTACCATCCCTTTTGACTTACTAGCCATGTTGTTTACTGGCAAACATCAAGTTGGCATCTCTTACTCTGTTTTAGGAATCCTCAGATTTTGGCGTCTTCGCAAAGTTAAGCAATTTTTCACCCGGTAATTTCTCTTTCACTTGTTAAGAATTCCATCGGAAAGCGGATAAAAATTGTATGGACTTGACAATCCTCTCCTGAGTTAGGTTCAAAATTCATCTTTAAATGGTATCATAGTCACATCCATTCCAATTCTTTGTTCACTGATGTTGGCCTCCCATATTATCGTGTCCAGTTAACAAGGTTAAAAATTCCCACATCAGAAAAGAAATGGGAATTTGGTCTCATTATATGGACTTGAACAATCCTTCCTACATGAGCTAACTTTTGGAGTTGAGTTACAGCCCAAGATCCATCTTTACATGAACAAATAAAACTTATATATTTTATTCTACTAATTAGACTTGTTCTATATGTTGATTGGCAGACTTGAAAAGGATATGAGATTCAGCTATTTTTGGATCAGATGTGCTAGGCTTTTGTTTGTAAGTAGAGCATAAAAGAATTATTTTGATCTTTTTCCTAGTTGAAGATTTATGAATGAGTGAGTGTATGGCATGAAACAGGTAACACTATTTTCAGTGCACTGTGCTGGATGCCTCTACTACTTGTTGGCTGACAGATATCCCCACCAAGGAAATACTTGGTTAGGATCTGTGAATCCCAAGTTCAGAGAGACAAGCCTTTGGATTAGGTACATTTCAGCTATTTATTGGTCTATCACCACAATGACAACTGTTGGCTATGGTGACCTCCATGCTGTTAACACTGTCGAAATGATCTTCATCATTTTCTACATGCTCTTCAATCTTGGCCTTACCGCTTACATTATTGGCAACATGACCAATTTAGTTGTTGAAGGAACCAGTCGCACCATGGAATTTGTAAGCTACTTTCTTATTGAAATGTATAGGCATCAGGAGCAAAAATAAGTGCATGTATAGTGTATACGAGATAAAATGGCGTTCAATTCTTTTGCAGAGAAATAGCATACAGTCAGCTTCAAACTTCGTGAGTCGAAATCACTTGCCTCCAAGACTGAAGGAGCAAATACTGGCTTACATGTGCTTAAGATTCAAGGCAGAGAGCTTAAACCAACAACAACTAATTGAACAACTTCCCAAGACAATCTGCAAGAGTATCCGACATCATTTGTTTTTGCCAACTGTTGAAAAGGTCTATCTTTTCAAGGGTATCTCCAGGGAAATTCTCTTGCACCTTGTAAGATGACATTTTATTCTATGAACTAAAAAGATCGACTCGTTCATAAATCTTCATGCATGTTGTTTGTCTAATCATAATGATCACTCAGGTTGCAGATATGAAGGCTGAGTATATACCCCCAAGGGAGGATGTCATAATGCAGAATGAATCGCCAGATGAGGTTTATATCATAGTTTCAGGGGAGGTGGAAATGATTGATAGTGAGATGGAGAATGAACAGATTGTTTGGACTCTGAGATGTGGAGACATGTTTGGAGAAGTTGGGGCCTTTTGTTGTAGGCCTCAGAGCTACACGTATCGGACAAGGACACTTTCACAACTCTTAAAGATAAGAACAAGTTCTTTGATTGAAGCAATGAAGAGCAGGCAAGAGGATAACGTCACCATGATGAAGAACTTTCTTCAGGTTCATTCGTAGCTACTTAGTGATCTTCCAAATGTGTCAATTCAGAGTTGGATCTTAATATTTTCCTATACTGTGTTGATTACAGCATCATAAGAAGCTCAAGGATCTAAGACTTACAGATTTGTTCCTTGATGTTGGGGACGAAGATAGCGATCCAAACATGTCCATCAATTTGTTGACTGTTGCCAGTACAGGCAATGCTGCTTTTCTTGATGAGCTTCTCAAGGCAAGATTAGACCCTAATATTTGTGATTCCAAAGGGAAAACTCCACTGGTATGTCCCTTGTTGTATACTTCTTACGTTACCAATATACTTGTTGTATCCGAGTTTGTCAACATCTTTTCTCTCTATGCATTGCATCAGCATATAGCAGCATCAAAAGGGCACGAAGAATGTGTAATGGTGCTTCTCAGACATGGATGTAACATACACTTACAAGGTAGGACAACCTCAATAAATGTCACTGTAAAATTTTTGAGAGGCCAAATGGTATATGATATCTTGATTATTCCATAAATGACAGATGTAAATGGTGACACCGCATTATGGGAAGCTATAGCAGCAAAACAACATCCCATATTTGAAATCCTGTACCATTGGGCATGTATTTCTGATCCATATGTTTCTGGTGACCTCCTATGTAAAGCAGCTAGGAGGAATGAATTAACAATTATGAAGGAACTCCTCACACATGGATTACTTGTTAACTCAAACGATCGACATAGATCAACTGCTATCCATGTTGCAATAGAAGAAAATCATTTAGAGATGGTAAAGCTTTTATTATTAAACGGTGATGAGATTGATGATACATTGAAGGACAAGCTTTCATCAATGAACCTAAGTGAAATGCTGCAAAAACAAGACGTCGGGCACAGGATAATAATATCCGATACTATGGATGAAGTTGATCATAAGGAGCATGAACAGGAACAAAAATACGACTTTGAAAGCCATACAGATCAATGTGCTTTTAGAGTTAGCATATACAGAGGTCATCCTGAGTTCAGGAGAAGAACTCAGTGCAATGAACCGGGAAGGTTAATAAAGCTTCCCGATTCACTTGCAAAACTCAAAGGCATTGCAGGTACCTTTTCAAGCAAATTCTTCTCCATTTTTAGTTCTTCCGAATTAAAATATTATCTATTTTATAGGTCAGAAGTTTGGTTTTGAAGCAAAAGATGCATTGGTGACAAATGAAGAAGGAGCGGAAATTGACTCTGTGGAAGTCATACGGGATAACGATAAGCTTTATATAGTTGAATATACAAACTCCATAATGTAGCATAATTCTGTTCTACTAGAATTTAAGTATTTGTTCTATATTTACACAATTAGTCATCTATAAAACAAACAGTCTTAATCATTTAGTGTTCAGATCTAGAGACAACATCTTAATATTTAGATATGTATTCAAATATATACATCTACATCTTAATGCACATCTTAATATTCAGGTACTTGTTGAAATTCAAACGTCTTAATTCTAATAGAAACAAATGAGGCCTAAGTCTTTCCTTCCATTCAAATATTTGAAAGTAGGAAACAAATAGGAACCTACCAAATTATTGTGTTGAGTATGTAAATTGTGGAGGCCTGCAAAGAGTAATGACTTGAGGATACTCTTTGCCTAAATCCTCTGGTCCCTTGCATTGAGGATACTCTTTGCCTAAATCCTCTTTTATTTATTTCGCATCAATTTAATGGAGAAATCAATATCATTTCAAAATATTTAAATTTGTGAAAATGGAATTAAAGGCAAGTCTATTTAATTTTTTTTTGAAATTAATGTTTTTCACTAAATAAAAGGCAAGTCTATTATTGTCGATCACACTCCTTTATATTTTGGCTAAATCGTTTGAGCAAGTACGAATGAAAGAATATAAATTATCTTAAGAATGGGTGAAAAAGATGACAAATGAGAAAAAAAATAAGAAGTAAGAAAATCGTGAATTGCTTGTATTCTCAAAGCTTGATGATGGTGTTCTATTTTATAAGTGAAGATGAGATGGATGCCCACTTTTTTATGCTAGGGGTTACTTAAGGGGCTAAAAACTAATGATACTATTATAAAACGACTACTTGGCCCTCTACAAAAGACTAGTTTCAATATGCTCTCAAGTATCATCATGTGTTTGAAGTTTGGCGCTAGGCTCGAAGCTGATTGGTGTCAGATTGGGCGTCTCTGCAAACACGCACCAGTCAAATAAAGAATTGGAACTAGAAAGTGGAGGTCCCATGAAAATGGTGTCATCGATCTCCCAATAATGGAATAGTCCTGATTATGTTGACACATCACTTTGTCACCATCCAAAAATAGACGTGATGATACTTATTTATTCCCATCAAGACAAGTCAACTTCATTCCAATGAGACGAAAGAAAATGCGGAAAGATAAAGAAATAACAAGATGAAAACGGAAAACTTATTCATTCTATTAACACCCGAAACCTGGTTGTCACGTTTACAAACCACTAATGTAAATATAGAACTCGAAAGATAAGTACAGTCTCAAAATCTTTGTTTCTCAAATAGAACAAAGCATAGAGTAAAGGAACAAGGGAAACTGCCGGGATGACAAGTAGCTACATCTCGAAATCCTTGACAAGCCTGAAAATCCGAAGAAGAAGAAGATCACAGGGGTCCGAGCTCGAAACCTACACAAGTGTATAAGCAAGGGGTGAGTACCAATAACACAGTACCCAACAAGAAACTTAATAAACAAAGCAACCTAGCTAGAAATCGAATACCCCTTTCATCCTAACCGAACATCCTCAAACTACAACCTACATAGAAATCAACCCAAACTAACAGTTTCACAATACACAGTTCACAAGGCTTAACGACATAGTTCAAAAGTCACAGTTTCAAAAACCAAAACACATGAGTATGCCAATGCACAAGTAACAAGTAGATCACTCACAAGTAACAAGTAGAGCATTCACAAGTAGCAGTAGATCAATCACAAGTAGCAAGTAGATCAACCACAAGTACAAAAAAACATTAAATCACATGTTTTTATGTCAAATCATTAGCCAGAATCATTTCCCTTCGACTTTATATCACATGTCTCATCACGGTGTTAAACAATCAATACAATTAAGCAATGTTACACCAAAAGAAAAAGACAACAATTCAGACAATTCAAGTCCACATTTGTGCCATCAAAGCACTTTATCAATCAGTCAAATAGGGGTCACAACAAGGAAATTCACAAGCATTATGATCAACAATTCACCTTTTGTTTAATCCCCTTATTACTCATTAAGATTAAACAAGTGGAACAATGAACCCTTCCTCAACCCCATTGCCCCCCAACACACAAAGAAAGGAAAATAGACGATTCTACTAGGTTATAAAGTTTAAGAGGCCGCTCACCTTAATTTAATCAATTAATCAATCGAAAGATTGAGCCTTCTCCTTTTGAACGATATCAAATGCCCCACAATCTAGTTCAATCAAATAATCATAATAAGATTACAGAATTATCACTACCCAACTCAAGTAATTGAGACAAAAGGGTCAATCAACTCAAAAATTCAATTCCGAAATTGAGGTTTAAATCCGAAATCTTTACTTGAAAATATTACTCAATACATTGGGAACTCATTGGTGAAAACCATTTCGAAAAAGGATTTGAAATCATTTCACAAACCCAATTTTACTTCAACAACTCAAATTCATGAAAGGACATCACCTAGAGGTACACCCTAGATGTAACATGGCGTATATGACCCTGAGAGACCCCATACAAACCACTTAGAATTCATAACATAAGAAATAGAACATAAGAGATAAAACACATTTCAAGTCCAAGCATTTTTATAAAAGAAAGCGGAAGTCTAAAACACTTGTCTCAATAGCCATCTAATACAATAGAATGAATTTGAGCCTAGCCCATACATCATATCCAAAACTGAATGTAAGAAAGAAACTAAAACAATGAAAGTCCATCCTCGAAATATGAGGACTCACCAAAGCTCGGGAATATCGAAATCAACCACTAGCCACAAAACTGAGAAACTTGATTGTCGAACCTATGCGTTAGTACAAAAAAATGTACCAAGTATGATAGCTATGCATAAAACATTTAAATTATGCTAAAATAGGGCATTTCATGACATGCAATTGACCAAGCTAAACATGATATGAAAGGGTTAGAAAACATAAGTCATAAAACATGGTCAATGCAAGCTAACATCTTTAAACCTTTGAACACATATGAGATACTTCTTGAAGTAACCTTAGTTCATTATTAATGTGGGAAGTAGCCTTAACCGACATAGAGACCATGTGAGCTATAACATGATCCCCTGGTGTCTCCCACACCGAAAAGGGTTGTCCTACTTGCCAAGGTAAGGACCATGAACTTCTAGCTTAAGTGGATCCACTAGCTAATGTCTATCTAGACAATCATCCTATGGGGGCACATAGGTAAGGGATAAGGAGATTGCTACTAGAAACCCAACCTCTACAAACGGGAGAGCCTCCATCTCAATATCCTCTCGGTGCTAAGCATAAATCTCACGAAATAGTCATTTCTTACTCATTCTTATTATCCATGGAAGGGCACGTCATCTTGTCAATCCAAGCTAAGTCATTATCCATGGAAATGTATCATTCAATAACAAATCCAAGCTAAGGCATTAATATAGCTCTTAATCTTTGATTCAATTAGGCGAGAAGACCTTTCAACCCTAGAATCCTTACTATGTGAGAAAACCTTTCACATCATGCTTCCATGTGTATATGAGAACAATCCTTTCAACAACACAACAACAACATCATCATCATTGATACTTTACTCTCAAAGCATCCCTAAAACATTTGCACAAATTTCATAAGAACATGCATAATTTCATAATTTACCTTTCAAGATTCACAACCTGCTTTCAATCATCAACATTTAGAAAACATAGATTAGATATGGATTTCATCATAAATTCATGTGACTCTATCAATACATGCTTAATTTCATAATTAAAACTCTTCCTTTATAATCAAAATGCCACATCATATGCTCATAACTTAAAAACATAGGGATTACATGGGTTCATAAGGGAATTCATCATAAAATTATAGTATTTCATCAATTCGTGCATAAGAGATCATAATTCAATCATTCAAATAAATAGTCAAGAGAACCCATGACAATAGAAGAAAACCCTAACTCAATTGGGGATTTCTAACTTTGAAAATAGGAGAATTTGGGAACTCCATGAATGGAAGGAATCCATAAAGGAAAACTATCATACCTCAAAGCCAATTGCTTATCTTCAATGGAGGAATGGAGACTTTGACTTGAAACCCTAGGTTGAATCCTTCTTCTTCTTCAAGTTCTATAAAGAGAAATATTTTGGAGAGTTCTTCTTTTTGGTGAATTGCGAGAATGATTTCTATTAGGAAATTTGGGGGTTAAAATACTTATATAGGGGTCTTAGACAGACAAAACGACATAGTATTAGGCTAGATTAATTAGGAAAAGACCCAACAACCCCTAAACTTAACTGCCACCCCACCATCCACGGCCATGATCGATGGTCCGTGGACAGGACGATGGTCTGTCCTGCACGACTGTCATTCGTATCAGAGACCACATCTTGGGGTCTTGGTTCATGGACCCTGGACCACGGACCGTGGTCTAACCAACGGTCTGTTTGTCAGGCTGTGGTTCCTGATCCCTTGATGGACTTGGGTGCCACTGACCAAGGACCACACTTACGGTCCGTGGTCTTACCCACGGGCTGTGGTTGGCCACCGTGACTGGCACCTGTAGCTTCTAAAATCAGTTATCTTACCCTCTTTCAGATCTGGGTTGTTACATGAAAACCCTCAATTTATCAATCTAAAATCTTGAATTGAACACATAAATTCAATATTAATAATGGGTAATTGAAGATTTAAAGTCAAGAAACATTACTCAACTATTTTATCTTGAAAATCCCACTAGAAATCACCCCCACAAAGTTCTCAAAGTTCCAACAATGGAAAATGGAATAGAAACCCCGAATTTAGATCAAAACACTGCCACAGGTCATCTGAAAACGCAGACCCCTGTCTGCGAACGCGGCCGGACAACTCATAAATGAGCCCGCATATGTTCCCTACACTCTGTGAACGTGGAGGTCAAAGCTTTGATCTCCCGCGAACGTGGTCACCCCTTCACGATCACGGAGGGTTGGCTTCAACAATCTAGAACAGAAAAATCAGCCAATTCAAAAATCATAAGAGGACATCAGGATTCGTTCAGAACCCCGTACACACAAACCATATATACAAATTGAATAAAATCTATGTTCGAGATACAATAGATCTATCAAAACACGAATATGAGGTGTCTTTGACCCGAAACTCGTGAAAGTCACAAGGAATGAACATAACCTTTAAAAAGGTCAAATCAAGCTTGAGACCTCTAAAAATTCAACCAAGATCTCACCTAGGTCTAAAATCATCCATCAAGTCCAATGGAACTCTCAAAATTCCAATCCGAGCATCTAAATCCCAAATGTTGACCAAAGTCAACCCAAAGGCAAAAATCTCAACCCAACTTAGGACCTCAAATCCTCAAAATGACTTTGAATTTGAAACCGACAACTCTTATAAACCAATTTACACATTCCAAAACTAATAGAATCAATGGAATTCCATTTCTACATTCAAAACTCCAAAAGACTATGAAAACACCTTTTAAGCAACTTAGCCTTTCAAAATTACAAACTTACTCAAATTCTCAATTTTTTTCTCGAAGTTTGAAACCAACTTTCAAAACTCAAATATATGAGACTCGGGGTCAAGATTGGAAAGGTAGAATAGTAATATCATGAAAATATTAAAAAAAAAAGATCAACCAGGTCATTACAAACTTATCACAGATACACCGATGACATTAGTTGTAAGATGTCATTCGTCTGGAGGCTCCATCGTGAGCCTAGGTTTGATTAATATGATGGTGGTACATGCCAAATCCTAACTGGTCTTTCTTCCAAGATCGATTACACCCCACACAAATAGTCCCCTACATTTTGGATACTTAATGAAATATATGTGAGAAGTGGAGGAGTTGATACTTTGGTTGGAGAACACTTGAAAAGACTTCTTTCAGAAAATAGTTATGCATCAGTGCCATCATTTATGGTCTTTGAATCTCATTCGACAATGTCTGGTCCTACAAAAAAGGCATGTAGCACCCACTAGTTAGGAGAGATGTAACACTCCAAAAATTCTGACCTAAAATTATAATCATTCTTCATATGCGTATAGATTCAAACCCGATAATTTCTAATTTTATATAGGTATATAGGTCAATTCTATAGTGTGGTAAGTGCTTTGGAACGAATTAAGATAAGATGAATCCTCTATCAAAAAGTTGAGTTGAAAACTTCTTTACTGTTTGAGTTTTAGTATAAGTTTTTACTATGATCAACTTCAAATAAGCACCTCTCTTAGAATATAAAGCATTTTCTAAAACTGAGTGTTCATAGTAAAATTTTTTGAGCATTTTGGTAAAGCAATGTCAAACAGTGAAAATCGACGGCCCGAATGATGAATCGTGGTTTGATTTCAAGGGTAAAATGGTGGAATGTTGTTTTGGGTAGTGAGTGAAAAAGTTGTCTAGGGATAGCCCTACTCAAATGATGGACTGTCCATTAGTTTCACGGTTGATGAGTTTGTATTTTACAAACTTATTTAGCTAGTAAGCATAAAGAATTGCCTCATTTTAGTGTTATTTAAAAGTATTTAATGTCATTTGTTCTCTTATATACAAGCATTTCTTGGAAACAAAGAAAATAAAGAATTAGAGTTGAAAGCAGTCTGTCTAAGGATTGGTGAAGAACATGTGTGCTGCAAGTCAGCACATGTGTCTCGCATTTACCAAGTGCAGGAAGAATTGAAGGAAGACTCATTTGGAATTTCAGGCACTTGCATGCTGCAAGTCTTTATCTTCATTTTGTAGATGCTAGCGAAGGGAGCTAGCGTGATTCCAAAGGGCAAAATTATCTAAAAGGCAATTACGTACTTTGGAAGCTTCAAGAATATTTTGAGGATCTGTGCAAGGATATTGTAGATAGTTTTTACCTAATTGGATATTAGACATTGTATTGCATTGAGTAGAAAGTAGAATACACAATGTAATGTCTCACAACTTCTAAGCAATGATTCGAACCATCCTCTATATACGTATAGGACTGAACCCAATGATCTTTGGGTTGTACATATATGTTAAGGTCCTTTACTAGGTGTAGTAAGTGTATCAAATGTGGTCTAGGGTCGTAAGGTACCTCAAAAATCAATTAAAGTTCAAAGTATTTCTATCGGCTATGTTTTCACATGAGTTCATACAAGGATCAACTTCAAATAACCATATCTATCGGAATAGTAAGATATATGTACCCCGTGACCTATAAAATTAAAGTTCTTTAAGTATTTTTTCCAACACCGCTAACCTCTCGTCAATTCAATTCTTGAGCAAAAAGTTATCTTCATTTTACTAGAGGGACATCAAGTTGGTCGTGCGCTCCGAGAATTTGGTAACATGGGCACACCGCGGCAGGTCATTTTTCCAGCAGCCTTTTTAATTTTTAAGTGGTTCTGCGCTCCACGCAACCCTTAACTTGGGTGCAGCGCGCTAGACCAGTTTTCGAGGGTCTAGATTTTAAGATGCTATTTATTTAGTTAAGTTGGTGGGTCGTCATAAAATTCTCCTTGGACGACCTAGGACTTATTTTCTCTCAAATTCTCTCCTCTCCTTATCTCCAACACCAAGGTATGTTCCTCTCATGTATTTCTAAACAATATCAATCTCTCTAATCATGAATTCTTAACAAGATTCTAACATCAAATATTTCTCCCATATCTAACGAAAACAAGAACTCATCCAAAAGTTCAAGAAAAGGCTTTTGGAGTTACTCTTCAAAGTTAGGGTTTCAATTAAAGTGATCCAAGGTATGTAAGGCTATAATAGTGAGTGAATGCGTTCTTCCTCATGCCATACATCTAAAATTTAGTTAGAAAGATTTAACTAGGGTTTCAAACTCAGGGTTTACTACATTCGGATGTTGTACTTACTCCCTTATCATGAACTTTTTATTTTTGTTGTGGGTATTTCAACATATTATTTATTGGATGATTCTTAATCATTATCATACTTATTTCATTTAATGAACCATATTTAATTATAAATTTTATCAAAGCTTTGATATATCAGTTCTTGTTACATTATCTTCATGAAGAAAATAAGTCTAGTTTAAAGGAAACAAAATCAGTTTTAGAGAATGGATTTTTAGTCCGTCTTTAAAGTAAATTCAGTGCATTGGTAAAAGAGTATGCATAGCAGTGAGTCAAAACACGATTTTCAGAAAAGTATAGCCAAGTTCATTTATGTTCAATTCCATTTTAAAGAAGTATTATTGAGCATAGACACAAAGTATTAGATTTTCAATTTTCCCCTAAAGTGGGACATCTTTATAGTATGAGCATTATTGCATGTTTCGGAAGTAGTATTGAACATCGATTTGGGTAGCAGTTAATACAACTCAAAACCCATAAACTATTTCGCCAACATAGATAGGATTGTGTTGTTGATTTGAGAGACTCCTCACAACCTTATTGAGGGTTTTTAGATGGATCCATAAGTTAAGTGTTCTTGTCCAATACTCCAACAAGGTATAGGATGGATCTGGCAACGTGGGCTAGAGGTTGTATCATCACGATAATCATAGTGATGGTTGTCATTTAGAGAAACTCTCCAAGAAAAGTAAAGTATATTATTTTAATATTTTGCTATTATTGCATATTTCATTGAAGAGCTTTAATGATTTCATCTGTTGTTCATGCTTTACTTTCAACCAATTTGCTTTTAGTTTCTTTTTAGTTCAACTATTTATTTTATTCAGTATTATTACATACCGTACATTTCATGTACTGACGTCATTTGACGCTGCATCATTTTATGATGTAGTTTCAGGTACTCTTAATACAAGACATTCAGTAAGATCACTTTTCACTAACACTTGGAGAGACCTCCTTACTTCCAGAGGGCTCTAATTTAGTTAGTTTAGTTTATTTAATTTTTTAGTCATTGTTCGTTGAATATTTAGGTAGTCGTGGGTTCTGTCCCGACACTTATCTTTGAGTTAGTAGATACTTCATAGATAGAAAAAGTCGGTGAGTCAATTCAGTCTTTTGTATTTAGAAGTTTAAACATTATTATCATTATTCATATTTAGATTTATTTCAGACTTTTGCATGAGATACATTTATCTGATTTTAAATTCTCATTTTATAAGGCTTCCACATGTATGTTTAGTCTTCTTCTCAATAGTCATCCAGGTTAAGGGTTCGCTTTGGACCATAAATGGTTTCCATGTGCTAGTCAAATCCAGGGTATTGGCACGGGGTGTGACATATAGCTAGTACAATTTCTTAGCTTTTTCTTCTAGGAAAGCACAAGTTTTGCTAAATCAAAGCCTAGAATTGATATTATTTGCTTATGATAAATTGATTTGAGAAATAAACTTGAAATAGAATCTATTATACACCATAGAAACCAAAGGGGAAGAGAATTACCATTTATTCATAAGAAAATACCAAGAAATACGTAGAAACACCTCCAGCCGAGTCCATATTAATGACTTTTTCATCTTTACTTAAATAGAAGATACTATGCGGAAGCTTAAATCATGAGATAAACTAAAAATATGGGGAAAACCCAATACTGTCTGAATATAAAACTGAATATGAGTTCAATAACAACTGAAAGATCAAACTCAAAACTCAAGCTGTTTCTAACTATGTTTGGAATAAGCCTCTAACTGACTAGATATGCTGGGACATGCACCCAACTAACTCTAGAAAAACTGACACTGGAAGACTGAATGGAAAACATGTCTATCGTCCTCGAAGAATGAGGACTGACCACTAATACTGCTGAACTGGTGATCGGGAACCGATATATGCGTGATCTGAATGCTGAGGACCTAAACCTACATCACGAGAAGATGTAGCACAGAGTATGTGTCAGTACTTGAAATGTACTGAACATGCATGATAGAATAAAGCTGAACAACATATACATAACTAAAATAAAGCATACTGATCAATGATATAAGGTGAACATGAAGAATCTACTAAACATGTTAAATATGAACTAAACTGAATGCAATGACCAAGTTTGTAACATACTAAAATAGAATACTAAATCGTAACTGGTAACCTGGTCAAATACAACCGAGTCTGACTGTTGGAGCCATTATTAACCGGCATTAAACCACGAGAGCTATCCATGGAGTCCGATGTATACTCCCCATCGAGAGGACCCAATATACCTTACCAGGGGTATAAAGGCATAACTGGCGTGATCACTAAAAATGTTGCCCATAGATGGGACTTAACCTATGGGGGCACGTAGTTCTGGGACTATGAGGGTGACTGACCCTAGTCCAACTCGGTATTAAGTCTACTCCCAACTAGAATGTATAAAATACATCATGACTGAATTTCTGTACTATTGAATAGCTCAAAACACTGACATGCTAACTGAATATGCAACATTAATGCACTGATAATGAAACATTCTGAACTGGGCATATATATCTGAATAAACTAACCTAGCATGTGTAATTCATGAACTAAACGAATCTACACAACTAGCGTTTTGAATTTCATGCAAGAATTGAGTAACATAGTTATGGAAAATGTAATATGCTGATTAGGATTAATCTAACAGCTAAATCACAACAATAACTGAAGTTCTAGAAACCCTAGGTCTAAGCAAAATTTAGGGAATCAAGATTTTGACTGAAATCTAGGGACCTAATGGGTAAAAGGAACCCACTAGTGAAATCCCACATACCTAGTGGCTAATTCCACGGAGAAATCTTTCGATTTCGGGGCTGGAACCGGAGGAAACCTTGTTGCGTTTTTTGAGAGGGTTGGTCGACTCTTTTCTCCTTTTTGCTCTAAGTTTTTCTGAGTTTTTGTGAATGAATTTCTTAGGGTAAAGTATGATTAAGTTACTAGACTAAAACTGACCAAAACGACGTAGTTTAAGGGTTAAACAACGTAGTTTAGGTGTCCAACGCATAGGGAAAAGAGAAAACAAACCCTGACTTAAAAGTTGTCGTAACCACCGATGAAATTGACCGATAGATCGTGGATGGACCAACGGTCCGTGCTGGTCAACCGTTGGTTGGCTTCAGAGAATGGGTTTGAGGGGGTCTGAACCACGGCCTGGACCACAGACCGTGGTCTGACCTATGGTCCGTAGGTATAGACTTGGTTGAATTTTTCCTGGGTTCCAGGGAGGGAGCTGCAGGTGGCCAACCACGATCCCCACCTACAGTCCGTGGGTCAACCTACGGTCCGTAGGTGGCTCTGTTGGTGGCAATTGCAACTTTTGGAAATCTGCATTTCTGGTCTGTCTAGAATACGGGGTGTTACATTATCTCCCCCTTGGGAACATTCGTCCTTGAATGAAGACTAAATTAGCTGAATATGGAGGAAAAAAGCGGCAGTCCTTACCACTAAGTACTGGAAACTGAAATCTAGCTGAACTAAGTTCCAAGAACATGCAAATACGCTGAAAATGCAAGTATAACTGAAGGAACATGATAATAAGACTGAATTTATGCAAGAGTAACTTAAATACTGAAGAGGAACTATTACCTCAAGCTGGAATGGAATCAGAAAGAAAGAGATGAGGATACTTGGCCTTCATGGCTTCTTCTACTTCCCAAGTAGCTCCCTTTACGGACTGACTCCTCCACAAAGCCTTAACTGAAGTGACTTCTTTGTTTCTCAACCTTCGAACCTGATGATCAAGAATTTCGACTGGAACATCTTCATAAGAGAGGCTATCCTTAACAGTCTCACTTTCCAATGGTACTATGGATGCTGGATCACCTACACATTCTTTAACAACGAAATGTGAAAGACCGGATGTACCGCTGCTAGTTCTGCGGGCAACTCTAACTCATAAGACACTTTACCAACTCTTTTCAAGATCCTGTAAGGGCCTACATATCTAGGATTGAGCTTCCCTTTCTTGCCAAATCTCATCACCCCTTTCATAGGTGACACTTTCAGGAAAACCCAATCATAAATTTGGAACTCCAAGTCCCTTCTCCTTACATATGCATAGGACTTCTGACGACTCTGGGATGTCTTAAGTCTATATGTGATGAGCTGAACCTTTTCCATAACATCATGAACTGAATATGGACCAATCAAAGCTGCTTCACCTATTTTAAACCAACCAACTGGTGATCTACATCTATGCCCATACAATACCTCATAAGGGGCCATCTGAATACTAGAATGATAGCTATTATTGTAGGAGAACTCTATGAGAGGTAGGTGATCATCCCAACTTCCCTTTAAATTGATCACACAGGCTCTCAAAATGTCCTCCAAGGTCTGAATGGTACGCTCTGCCTGACCATCCGTCTAAGGATGAAATGTTGTGCTAAGATTAACCTAAGTGCCAAGACCTTTCTGAAATGAATTCCATAAATGAGAGGTAAACTGAGGAACTCTATCTGAGATGATAGACAAAGGAACCCCATGCAACCTAACTATCTCATTAATGTAAAGCTTGGCGTAGTCCTCCGCCGAATCTGTAGTCTTAACTGCCAAAAAGTGAGCGGACTTAGTAACTCTGTCTACTATTACCCAAATTGAGTCATGATGTCTGCGAGTACGACGCAAACCCATAATGAAGTCCATGATGATCACTTCCCACTTCCATGTAGGAATGTTAATCTCTTGAGTCATACCTCCTGGTTTCTGATGTTCTACCTTCACCTGCTGACAATTAGGGCACTTAGCCACAAAATCTGCTATATCCCTCTTCATGCCATTCCACCAAAAGACTTCCCGCAGGTCACAGTACATCTTAGTGGCACCTGGATGAATAAAATATCTGGAGTTATGGGCTTCTGAAAGGATCTACTGTCTCAACTCACCCACCTTAAGAATACTATATTGGCCTTACGAGGATGGTAAAGCACATTCATATCATAGTCCTTGTGGAATTCAAGCCATCTCCTCTGGCGAAGATTAAACTCTTTCTGGGTGAACACATACTAAAGGTTCTTATGGTCTGTGAACACATCTACGTGAACACCATACAAGTAATGTCTCCAAATATTTAGGGCAAATACTACTTCTGCAAGCTCGAGGTCATGAGTCGTATAGTTCTTCTCATGCACCTTAAGCTTTCTAGAAGAATAATCTATAACCTTACCTCGCTGCATCAACACACAACCTAGCCGACTCTGGATGCATCACAATAGATCACATAACCATCTGAATCCTCTGGTAGAGTCAAAACAGGAGTTATAGTCAACCTAGTTTTAAGTTATGAGAAACTCTTCTCACAATTATCTGACCACTGAAACTTGACCTTTTTCAGAGTCAACTAAGTCAATGGAGAAGCTATGGATGAAAATCCTTCCACGAACCTTCTGTATTAACCCGCTAAACCCAAGAAACATCTAATATCTATTGGATAGGTAGGTCTGGGCCATTGTTCCACTTGGATCCCTTCGATAGACACTATATGACCAAGGAAAGCAACTGATTGTAACCAAAACTCACATTTGCTGAACTTAGCGAATAACTGGTGATCTTTGAGAGTTTGCAGGACAACCCTTAAATGAGTCGCATGTTCTTCCTCATTCCTAGAATAAATGAGGATATCATCAATAAAGACGATAACGAACAAGTCCAAATACTGCTTGAACACCCTGTTCATTAAGTCCATGAAAGCTGCAGGAGCATTGGTTAGTCCAAATGACATAACTACAAATTTGTAATGACCATACCGAGTTTTGAAAGCTATTTTTGGGATGTTACTATCTCTGACTCTGAGCTGATGATAACCGAATCTGATGTCTATCTTTGAAAAATGACTAGAACCCTGAAGTTGGTCGAACAAGTCATCAATCCTGGGGATAGGGTACTTATTCTTGATTGTGACTTTGTTCAAAACCCGATAGTCAATGCACATCCTGAGAGAACTATCTTTCTTTTTCACGAACAACACATGTGCACTCCATGGGGAAATGCTGGGTCTGATGAAACCCTTATCTAGAAGGTCTTTCAACTGCTCTTTCAATTTCTTAAGCTCAGCTGAAGCTATTTTGTAAGGAGGAATAAAGATAGGCTGGGTATCTGGAAGAAGATCAATTCCGAAGTCGATTTCCCTCTCAGGAGGAACTCAGGGAAGATCTTTTGTCAACACTTCTGGGAACTCATTTACTACTGGAATTGACTCAAGAGTTGGGATTTCAGAGCTTGAATCCTTAACCAGAACTAGATGATAGATATACCCCTTGGAAATCATCTTTCTGGCCTTAAGGTAAGAGATAAATCGACCCATAGACACTGAGCTACTACCCTTCTAGGATTGGCTCATCTAGAAATTGAAAATGAACGATCCTAGTTCTACAATCGACTGAGGCATAACAGGAATGTAAACAATCCATGCCTAGAATGATATCAAAGTCTACTATTTCTAACTCTACGAGATCTGCTGAGGTGACTGTGACAGTGCAATTTTTGTGTACCCGTCTAGCTATAACTGGGTCACCGACTGGAGTAGAGACTGAGACGGGTTCTGAAAGAGTTTCTGGACTGACACCAAAATTTACTGCTTTATAGGGAGTTACAAAGGAAAGAGTAGCCCCTGTATCTAACAAAGCATAAACATCTAAATGAAAGACTCGTAACGTACTAGTGACTACACTAGGAGAATCTTCCTGATCCTGACGAGCCTGGAGAGCATACAACCTGTTTTGGCGCTAATCGCCACCTGTACCAGATGAAGCACCCTGCTGAGTTGGGCAACCTGCTGGTGCTTCTGGAGTTTTAGACTGAGCCCTGCTATTGTTACCTCCTTGTCCGTGTTTAGAAAAAGGAAAATCTCTCAACCTGTGACCAGTCTGACCACACCCAAAACATATATCCTTTCCTGCAAGACACGCGCCTGGATGGTTCTTACCACACTTTGGACAAGCTGGGTAGGTCCTGGTACCTAAAACACTCCCCTTAGACTTAGAGCCTAATGACCTAAGTTTCTGATCCTGCCGAAACCTGGGGGATGGAGCACTAGTTGATAAAGGTGCTGGAGCTGAAGATTTTTGCTGAAAAGTTGAACGATTTCCACCACTCGATTTCTGCTGAGAGTACTCATAGTTGCCTGTCCTAGCCTTTTTGTTATCCTTAGCCTGTTCCCTAAGCTTATCTCCCTCAAAATGCTGAGCATGAGTCATGATAGAGATGTTCATATCTTCCAACAACATAGCATTTCTGCACTCTGTTTTCACCAAGTCAGATACCCCAAATAGAAACTTACTCATCTGCGCCCTGTGATCGGCAACCATATGCGGAGCATACCTGGAGATCTGGGTGAGCTTAAGTCCGTACTCTTGGACCAACATAGAACCTTGTCTCAAATTCATGAACTCCTGAGCTTTGGCATCTCTCAACTCTCGTGGAAAGAATCTATCCAAAAAAGCTCCAGTAAAACACTCCCAAGTCACAAGAGCTGCATTCTCACCCCTGTTTTCCTTCCACTGCGTGAACCAAGTGTCAGCTACATCCTTGAGCTGGTAGGACGTCAACTCTACCCTATCATTTCCAATCACTTGCATCACTCCAAAGATTTTCTTGATCTCATTAATGAAGTTCTGGGGGTCTTCACTAACTTATGACCCTAGAAACTTAGGAGGATTCATCCTCGCGAAATCATGGACCCTAGCTGCCACTGATCCACCATTACCATTAGTAGGAGCTGGAACCTGCTGATTGTTCTGGTTGGCTGCACTTTGGACCAAAATTTGAATGACATTTTGAGACCTTGCATTCGAAACCTCATGCTCTGGGACTGGAGGAACTACGTCAGCATTGCAGGAATTAACATTCCTTGCGTAAGCTCTACGAGGAGGCATGATCTGAAAATGCATAACGTCGAGTTAGATAGAATATCATACCCACACACGATAAAAATAACAAGGAAGTGGAGTTTTTCCTAAAACACTTCGTAGCCTCCCCTCATATGTGGCACACTTCACACCCATGAAATGGACTCTACTTAGTGCGGCTTTTCAGACACCCTAGGACTCTTGAACCTAATGCACTGATACCAAGTTTGTCACACCCCGAGGCTACCCCCTGGACATAAACACGTGACTTAGGATCATGAGTGACCCCAAGCTAAGCCTAAGCTGGCATATCATAAGCATATGAACAATTTACTGAAATAGAAGATACCCTGTGGAAGCTTAAATCATGAGATAAACTAAAAAGAAGGGGAATAACCAATATTGTCTGAATATAAAATTGAATATAAGTTTAATAACAACTAGAAGATCAAACTCAAAACTCAAGGTGATTCTAACTATGTCTGAAATAAGCCTCTAACTGACTAGAGATGTTGGGACATTCCCCAGCTAACTCTAGCAAAACAAAAACTGAAAGATTGAATGGAAAACATGTTAGTCGTCCTCGAAGAATGAGGACTTACCACTGATACTGCTGAGCTGGTGATCGGGAACCGGACGATCTGAATGTCGATGACCTGAACCTACATCACGAGAAGATATAGCACAGAGTATACATCAGTACTTAAAAGGTACTCAGCATGCAGGATAGAATAAAGCTGAACAACATATACATAACTGAAATAAAGCATACTGATCAATGATATAAGGTGAACATGAAGAATTTACTAAACATGCTAATTATGAACTAAACTGAATGTAATAACCAAGTTCGCAACATACTGAAACTGAATACTGAACTGTAACTAGTAACCTGGTCAAATACAATAGAGTCTGACTGTGGGAGCTACTATTGACCGACATTAAACCACGAGAGCTATCTGTGGAGTCTAATGTATACACCCCATCGAGAGGACCCAATATACCTTGCCAGGGGTATAAAGTCATGATTGGTGTGATCACTTAAAATGTTGCCCACAAAGAGGACTTAACCTATAGGGGTACATAGCTTTGGGAGTATGAGGGTGACTGACCCTAGTCCAACTCAGTATTAATCCTACTCCCAACTAGAATGTATAAAATACAACATGATTGAATTTTGTATTACTGAATAGCTCAAAATACTGATATGCTAACTGAAAATGCAACATTAATGTACTGATAATGAAACATTATGAACTTGGTCATGTATATCTGAATAAACTGACCTAGCATGTGTAATTCATGAACTAAACGAATCTACACAACTAGGGTTCTGAATTTCATACCAGAATTGAGCAACATTGCTACGAAAAACGTAATATTCTGATTAGGATTAATCTAACAGCTAAATCACAACAATTATCTGAAGTTCTAGAAACCCTAGGTATAAGCAAAATTTAGGGAATAAAGATTCTGACTGAAATCTAGGGACCTAATGGGTGAAAGGAACCCACTAGTGAAATCCCACATACCTGGTGGCGAATTCCACGGAGAAATCTTTCGATTTCGGGGATGGGCTAGGAGGAAACCTTGTTGCGTTCTTGGAGAGGGTTGGTCGAATTTTTTCTCCTTTTTTCTCTAAGTTTTTCTGTGTTTTTATGAATGAATCACTTAGGGTAAAGTATGATTAAGTTACTAGACTAAAACTGACCAAAACGACATAGTTTAGGGGTTAAACAACGTAGTTTAGGTGTCCAACGCATAGGGAAAAGATAAAACGACCCCTAACTTAAAAGTTGTTGGGACCACCGACGGAATTGACCGAGGGAACCGTTTGTTGGCTTTAGAGAATGGGTCTGAGGTGGTTTGAACCACGTCCTGGACCACAAACCGTGGTCTGACCTACGGTCCGTAGGTCCAGATTTAGCAGGATTTTTAATGGGTTTTGGGTAGGGAGCTGCAGGTGGCCAACCACGGTCCGCACCTACGGTCCGTGGGTCAACCTACAGTCCGTAGGTGGCTCTGTTGGTGGCACCTGTAACTTCTGGAAATCTGCATTTCTGTCTGTGTAGAATACGGGGTGTTACATTGATCAACAATTTTGAGTTATGAGCGTCGGATGGGAGTTATGTCTGTTTTATCACATCTCAAAAATTGATTTTTATCTAGCTAGGTGGTTGGTAAGGTTTCTGAGGCCTTGGGTTGAGTTATGGACATTTGGGGTGAGAAATTGAGTTTTAAGCCTTAAGAGTCGTTCGAGAGGGCGATTCTGTTATTTGACATCCTTTCGGAATTCTGATGATTCTATTAAGT
Source organism: Solanum tacnaense (assembly GCA_029582525.1). Classification (NCBI taxonomy): domain Eukaryota; kingdom Viridiplantae; phylum Streptophyta; class Magnoliopsida; order Solanales; family Solanaceae; genus Solanum; species Solanum tacnaense. Next base: position 14,442 of record JAJOOD010010482.1, on the reverse strand, counting down.
CTGGAATATAGAATCTAGTGAGGGTAGCATGTGCAATTTATTTTTATTAGACTCCGAACGATTTTCAGGGGTTCGATCGAAGACTTGTACTTAGCCTTTTTTCGTTTCTACTATCTGGTGCAAGGGGACAACGTTGGCGGGTCCTCGAGCACATTCGGGGAGGGAGGGAAACTGAGGCACCACATCATGGAGGTTTGGGGTGCGTCTGTAGGTGAACAACGCTCCATAATCGTGGCACTATTCCCGCGTTCATGAACATTTGGCAGCCTAGTGGGCTGCGTTCGCGACACCTCGCGGGTTTATGGACCCTAATTTTTAAGACCTGGCGGTGTATTTGGAAATTGCTTCCATTTTTCTCATTCTACCATTTTCACTAGATTGGAGCTTAGGAGAGGCGATCTTTGGAGCTTTGGTTGAGTAAACTCGTGTCGATAAGCTTCCCTATCAATTTCTTATCGATTTCTTCAATTTTTATCTTCTGAAAACATCGTAAAATCATGATCTTAATATGGGTTTTGAAGGTTTTTCCACTAGGTTTGAAATTTGATATTTTCATGATTTGGAACACAATTCTTGGTCGATTTCCATGGATTTTTTAATCACGAACTCCTCTTGACTCATAGAACTTGATTTTTAAATAAAAATATGATTTTACCCTTTTGATTTCCGAAGTGATTTCTGTACTATTTTTTCCTCGGTTCCTAGTTCGATTAATATGGGTATCATTGAGCTTATTTTGATTAAGTCTTTCCATTCTTGACAGATGAGAATCATTTCGGTGATCGTGTGGTTGATTAAGTTCTCCGTCAGAGTTGTTTGAGTGAAGTTTCAGTGTTTGAGGTAGGTTTGGCTATCCCTCTTTTAGACTAGGATGAGTACGTGATCCTTCTTAGGAAGTAAACTATGAAATGAATTATTGTATGAGTTTTAGAGGTTAGTAAGTATTGACACCCAATTTTGACCCTCCACAATATAAATTAATCACCGAGCTTCTTCAATTTCAAAAAATATTTTGCAGGTTATTTTAAATAGTTTTGTCAATTCTTATAATTTTTAGTTAATATATATGTTTTACACAATTATGTATATAATTAGTATATTTTATAAATATTCGAAAATCATCACAAAAGATTTTACATCTTAGTTAAATATCTTATTAATTCACTTTAGTCTAAGTTATAGTTATAATTTTGAGTTAATTAGTTTGTAATTAAATTAATTATTTTGCAATCGAATTAATTATTTTATGTCGTTAAGATTAAGAAGCTCGTTAATTAATTTATGAAAATTTGTCTTGTTGCAATTTTTAGTCAATTGCTTATCCTATTCTTAACCCTTTAAAAGACCAAAAAATGGGCATGTTCCCACAACCCAATTCCTCCTTAAACCATTACCAAAATCCAAGCCCAATTCTTCCAATTTCCAGCCCACCAATTCCATTACAAAAACAAACTCAAGCCCAATTTCAATCCCACTTTTTAGAAATACATACATACACAGCAAACCCAACATACAATACCAAAACCGATCCCACCTCCTTGCTTTTTCTTCTTCCTTGCGTGTGAAACCCAACAACTCTATGCTGCAAATCCAGCAAAATATCCCAGAAATCCAGCGAGTAAATCGCGCCTGCAGCAGCCATCACTTCCCGTCCCCTTTTCCCCAATTTCAAGATTTCCCATCCCTTCCACTGTTGCTTTGAAAAAAGCATATGAATTTGAATTTCAAATTCGAAAAATCCATCGGTTTCCCCCTCTTTCAATCTAAATTTTAGCCTATAAATTTCCCCTGCTCTTCCACTGTTGAGGGGATGGAAAATTCAGCAAGGGATGTCTTAAGAGTGGAGAGGGGAGAAGTTGGAGACAAGAGATTCTTCGTTCTAAATAATAGAAGTTTATCTTTTAAATCGAGAGGACAAAAACCCGAGAGCTATTTTTTTTTGGATCGATTTCTTCTAGCTCAAGTTAAGGTCGCAGTGGTGTAAAAGCTTCACGGTCAAGTTGTCCTAGTCTCGCTGCCCTCGAAGAGGTTAAATTCTCTTCTAATCTTAATTTACTTCTGAGATAATATGTTGTTTTCGAAAATATTATCTCATTTTGTTGCCATGCTGTGTGTGTTTTGAGCTCACCTCGAGATATTGTAGTTTTTGCATTTTGGCCCTTTTCATCGACCCCTATTTACTTGGATTAAACATCAAACTAGTACACTAGTTCTTATTGTTAAAATATGTGTTAAAACCTTGTCATTTAATGTAAAAAATGGGTTAACAATCTGATTGATCGAAGTCTTTGTTGCTTCCCTTTCTTTGTTTAAGTTTTAGTCCTAACGAGGTTAAATATAATTCTGTGTTATTCTTTGTCATTTTGATCACTGCCTGATGTTGTTCAACTCTAATAAATAATGGATCTAATGATAAAAGTTGACCAACAAGGAGTGAAAAATATTATGATATACCTTTTTTTTTAGTAAATATATTTAGTAATTGTGGCATGATATGGTCAAGCCTATGTCACTATCTTATTTTGTTTTTTTGGAAAATGTCTTAATTCTAGGATTTTGGTGCCCTCCTTGAGATTGTCGTATTATGATTTCCTCTCTAATGTGTTACTATACTTTGTTCTTTAAGTGAGATCCAACAAGTCTTAGTCCTTCATGGGTTTCCTTTTGTGTATTGTCTTAAAATGATCCTTTGATTATCATGTTTATGATTTAAGCATTACTTTTCGTTACTTAAGACTATATTTCTACAAAGTTACCAAATATTCCTAGTTACTGCATTTTCATGAATTTGAGTTGTTACTTGATACTAATTCATTACTCTTTTCCTTTGTATACATGCCATGTTGAGTTTATTTATGGACTCCCCAAGTCTCTCATGGCATCCCGTTAGGCTACTTAGCCCAATACATCTCTTCTCCGAGTCATTTCATCCGAAGTAGGGAAGCTGAATTACAATCTCCGGAAAACCCAAAAGGGATTGTATACAAGATGTATACAGTTGTATACATCGATATACAGGTCAAAAATACAAAAACACAGGGCGGAGGCGAAAAACAGGTGTTCGGAAGCAAGAAATACATGAAAGGGGCTGATATACATGCTGATATACACTGATATTCATCAGGTGCATACAAAAACGGGAATTGGGTTAAACCCCAAAGCAGCAGCGAATTTGGCCCAAAACAGGGCCCAAATTCATCTCCTCCTATACTCTCCCAAATTATTTAATTGTGATTATTTATTGTTTGTTTTTTTATTAACTCTAGCTTTATTTGTTTTGGTTTTAATTTTATTAAATCCCCTAAAGAGTAATATTTTAAAACTTTTTTAAGCGATTTATTTAATTACTTGTCTACTTAGTCTCATTGTTTAAAATCACTTCTTTCTTAGATTATTTCAAATGTTTTAATCCTTGTTTTCACAATATTTACTAAATTATTTTGATCACTTAATTCTTTTCATTTCAAATGATCTTTCTTAAAACAAAAGAAATATTACAATATATATAAACGAAATAAAAATAAAAGAAAATAAACAAAATAAAGTAAAATAATCCTTCTTTAGTTGTTCATTTCTTTTCAAAAATTAGTCAAAAAATATTTTTAGTCAAGTCGTAGGATAATCGTGTGTTAGCAGGCGCTTCAAATGCCTTAAAAACCCTCTTGAAGCGTAAATAAGAACCTCTTACCTATCTTCTCTAAATTCATAAAGATTTAATATGTTAAAATCTTTTAAATTAAGTTTTCTTAATTTCTTTAAAAAAATTAAGTGGCGATTCTTTTCTAAGTATTTTTGTCAAATTGTTTTATACTTAGAACATTTCAAAAGTGATTTTTCTAAAGATAGTATAATTACGGCATAAGAGAAATGACGACTCTACTGGTGACTTAATTAAGTTCTAACTATAAGATTTGACTAATTGTTATTAATTGCTGAATTGTTTATTTGTGTTTAATGTGTTTAAATTGCTATAAATTGTTGCATTCATGGCATAACATATTCTGTCAAATGACGCTTATTGTTTATTTTGTCACTTAAAGGACGATTATGCGGGCCGCAGTCATTCGTTAACCAAATTGTTCTCGGGACACCCTGATGAATGTAGTTGGCTACTGGATAGTCAACGGTCATTAACTGTCCCAGCCCAAGTAGTCCACTTGTGTCACCAATCCACTATAAAGAAAAATTACTCTTAGTCAACTAGTGTAGAGCGAAATCAAATCCCTAATATAGCGCATTTTGAACTAAGTTGACCTAACACCCAAGGAGTGTTGGGCCCATTAGAAGCCCACCTTGTGTTGATTTGACCCATTGGTCAATAAAAGACAATTATGCATATGTGTTTAAATTTGAAGGATGTATACGTCATTTGACAAACCATTGTTTCTTGGGGTTGGGAGTTTAATAGTTTGTTCGAGTCGAAGAAGCATCAAGTTACCATTTCATCCAAAAGCGTGGACATTCGGAGATGACAAGAAATAAAAAAGAAGGACCGTCCATGGAAGCATAGTTTAGGATTGTACCCCTGCGTGTGATTGATTATTTGTATCCGTTTTCCCTATTATGTATCCCCTTTCAGTTTTATTCGTTAAATTTGTATAAATTTGGGTTTCGAGGCAATGCAAAGTTTCAAAAGACGTTATACATCCTTCGAATTGCTAGGCCTACCCTTGGCACAAAAGGGTCACATATTTGTTTAGAACGCGCAATATTTGCTTATGTGTTATAACTACTTGTGTGAATATGTTGCTTTATTTGAAGATATTCTAGCTCACTCCTCTTTGAATTATTTTCTAGAATCCTTTAAGTACAAATATCAAGTCACTATCAAAAGTGCGTCCAAATACTCTTCGAGTCTTTAGTTTCCCGACAAAGTTTGAACTTTATTTTTCAAATCTTACTTTCTCATCTCAGAAAAAAAAATGTTAACCCTTTATCTCAAACCGAAAAGAAATTCAAGTGGGTTGAACTACGTAGAACCTGAATTCTCCCTCGTGAGATACGTAGGCAGTCTTTCAAGGCTCGATTTCCATTTTTGAGAAATTCTATCTTTCCAACTCCTACAAAGAAATTAGAGTTACATTTCAATCGAAAATTAGAAGTATAACAATGAAAGATACAATCAACTTTTCCCAACTCAAGTCGACATTTCTGGTCCAATAAGCTCAAAATCAAATAGCCAAATTCCTATCTATTTAGTCATTTCTCTATATATGTGGGCTAGTTTATCTTCAAATGAAGCAACTCTTACATGTTTACAGTAATATGTGTAATATTTTGTATTATTTATCATCAACACAGACTAACACATTTGCCTTTGAGCTGTTTTTCTTTGTCAGGTACTCAAAACTGATCTGTGTTGAGAAAATGGCAGAACATCCATACTTCAGAAGGTCCAACGACCCCAAAGATTCCTTCTCCGACCAATGCTTGTCAAAAGGCAAAGAGAAAATGGTTGAAAATGTTGAGAATACGAATTTGAATGAAATTACTGTGAATGATCCTATCATTGCTGAACATAATAAGTTAATTGCACAATTATTCCAGCAGATTGCTGAAATGGATAAGACCCGAGATTTGACGAATTTGGCTATCATTGCCAACACTCCTACTTCGGATCCAACATCCGAACATTTTCCAAACAATTCAACCATCGCTACAATTCCAAAACTTCCCTTCACCGACTTAACCACCCTTAATCCACACCATGCTAGCTCCTCACACCAAAAGGTACCTACTCAAAATCCAAATACCAACATTTTCCAGAATTTTCCTCTGATCCATCAAATCCCTACTCAAATTGTCCAAAATCCACCTACCACTCAACCCATTCCTGCTTATCATATTTCAATATCGCCAGAATCATACCCTTCATTTACCACACATTTTGAACTCGATGATTGTGAGAAGAAGGAGAAGGAGTGGAAGGTCATAAAAGGAAAGGTTGGGCAAGGCATCAGAGAGGAAATCATGAATGCAATGAAGGACTTTCAATACACCCCAGACATTGTGGGGTTGAGTTATGAAGATTTGTGTCGCCATCCACATTTGGAGCTTCTAGAAGGTTTTAAAGTACCAAAATTTGATATTTTTAGTGGAGTTGAAAATCCTTTGACTCATTTGAGGGCTTATTGTGATCAACTTATTGGAGTAGGGAAAGATGAAGCTTTGTTGATGCGACTCTTTAGTTGAAGTCTAAAAGAAGAAGCATTGGAATGGTTTATTTCTAAAGAAATCAAGCATTGGCCAAGTTGGAACGCTTTGGCTAAAGACTTCATTGAAAGGTTTGGTTACAATTTAGAATTCTTTCCCGATCGATACTCTTTGGAGAGAATCAAACAGAATTCTACTGAAAACTATCGAGAGTATGCCTGCCGTTGGAGAAGAGAGGCTGCAAGGGTTAGGCCTCCCATGACCGAGAAAGAAATTATTGAAGTCTTCGTGCGCATTCAAGAGCCGGAGTACTACAATAGGACGTTGCTCATTTTAGGAGGAAAGTTCAGTGAGATAGTCAAAATTGGTGAAGCTATTGAAGACGGTCTCAAGACCAGAAACATCATCCGAATGACTCTCCAAGATGAATCCTCGGGACCATTGAGGAGGAAGAGGGAAGATGTCTCCTCTATCTCATTTGAATCGAGCCAAAAATCAAAGAGGCATGTCAGTCTCAATGGTCGAAAGCCTTTACCATCCAAAACCTATTCTTTAGCTCCACAAAATACTCGCTCCATCAAACCAGATCACCAAGATCCACCACCAAATCATCCAAATTACCAAGCTCCATTGCCAAATTACCGAAATGCTCAATAAAGTGACCAAGATGCATTGCCAAATTACCCAAATGCCCCTCATAGCTACCAAGATCCACAATACCAAAATTTCCAAACACCAGCACCTACTCGCCAAAATCCTCCAGTTACCACCAAGTACCTCCATCTTCACGAAATACTTACAATATTTCTTGTCAGGAGTTTTTGAAGAAACCTTCTCGGGTCTTTACCCCTTTGGTTGAAAGTCGGACCCAACTCTTTGAGAGATTGAAAGTGGCTAGTTTGATGCGAACAATTGATCCAAAAAATGTCAATGTCAATTCCAGACTTTACAGACCCTATCTTCATTGTGCTTACCATTCAGGAGGTGCTGGACATACCACTGAGGATTGCATCAACTTGAAGCATAAAATTTAGGACTTGATTGATCAAGGAATTGTTACTCTTCAAGCTGTCACTTCCAATGCCGATGGTAATTCACTGTTGAATCGTGTAGGGTTCGCTATTAACATGATTGACCTAAAGTTTCAAGCACCTCCCCATCAAAACATCTGAAACTATTGTGAAATGCCTCCGCCTCAACAAGGCCATTATGATCATCCTCGTCCACGTCTTGAGAAGAAATCTGCTTGAAATTTTACTCCTCTCATTGAAAGTCGGACGAAGTTGTTTGAGCGACTGAGTGCGGCAGGTATTATTCATCCGGTCAACCCCAAGCTAGTCGATACTAGCTCAAGATTTTATCGAGCCGATCGAAGGTGTGTGTATCATTCCAACAGTGTTAGGCATGATACTGAAGACTGTATTTATTTGAAGCACATGATCCAAACTTGATCGACCAGAAAGTGGTCAGGACCACTGCACCCAACGTCAACAGTAATCCTCTGTTGAACTATGGAGGCATCACTATCAATATGATAGAGACGGAGGAGGAGTGGTGCATGACAAAGACGATAGTTCCGGCTGGTCCTGACAACCTTGAGAAAGTTGTAGCTTCTCCGAGCATAAGTGAGAAACTCAATTTTACGAGTATGACACCCCATCAAGATGTTGCTTTACTGTCAAGAGAGGTTCAGAACAAGAAGGGGATCAATCCTATTCCACCAAAGTTTGTGCCTCATTTATGCTAGTCCTTTCTGATAGGGGAATATGTCAATGATGACGCTTTTGGAGAAGGAATTAGGGATCTTTTTGAAGAAGGTGATGATGCGCCCAAGAAGATGATCGAGACACCAAGCATACGAGATGCCAAGCCAATGGAGTAAGTTCTTAATTGGACTTCCACTCCGCTCTTGATTCCTTGTTCATCTTGATAGACAAAGATGAATTTTATGCTATTTCTAAAATCGGGGGTAGTCCGAATGAGGCCCGGAACCCACCTTTTGTGTTATTTTACCTAGTTATGTTTTAATTTCCCTTGTAATGTTTTGAAAAAGGCAAAATGGCTCATGGTCATAGACAAAGCTCGTATTTCCTTATTTTCAATGAAAGCCTCTTCTATTGCAAAAAGTTATTTTGCTTGCTTTAATTTTTCTATCTAACGGTCTTTGTTTTTTATTTCTGTAAAAATAATTTTTTAAACCTGTCAATATCATGTCATGCCACAAGCTGAATGAACAAAATGAGGTAGATGAAGAAGAGTTTGAAGAGCATGACGAGGAGATCATGATATTCGAACACCTTGTCAAAGATTTGAAACAGTTCAAGAATCCGAATAAGTCAAATCTGGATAAGACAAAAACTGTAAATCTGGAAAAGGATGACTTTGTCAAAGAAGTCAGAATTAGGGTCCATCTGAAAGAAGATCTGTAAAGAGAACTCATTAGTTCACTTAGAAAATACATCGATGCATTTGTTGGATCACATGTCGTTGTTGAACATATACATTCATCTCAAGTTTCCAATCAACGCAGATGCTATCAAGAGCTATGATATTTGAAGATTCAGAGTTTCTTTTATTTCTTTCCTTGTAATCACATATTTTATTTGTAATCGTCTTATGTTCTGTAGCTAGAGAATTATTATTTGTAATGAACTACGTCTGACCTGAATTCTCAAGAATGAGATACATAGGCAGCCTATGTCGGCTTTGGTCACCCCTTCAAATATTTTCAATATTTCCCTTTTGTACTTGAACTACGTTCGACCTGAATTCTCAAAAATGAGATACGTAGGCGGCCTATGTCGGCCTCGGTCGTTTCCTCATTTAATTTCTTATTTTTGTTAATCCTCGAGAGGGGAACTATGTTTGACTTGATTTCTGCCTCAACGGGATACGTAGGCGCCACAACGGCTCAGTCATATCTCCCATAAGATTTCTATTTTTCTTTACAATATAAACTGGGACAAAAATTTTGAGAGGGACTCAAAAATTCTCAAGAAGAAGATTTCTCCAACAAATCAAGACTGAAGATACATTGAGAGTTGCAATTGAGACATAATTTTTTAGAGGATCTTAAAAATTCTAAAAGTCATATCAATGGTTTAAGATACGACAAGACATCTAACTAGGACGACCTCAAAAAATTCTTAAGCATCAGTAGAAGATTGTGGTAAATTTTGAATATCTCGATGTGATTAGAAGTTTAAAGCTATTTCAAATGATCTCTGGCATCGTTAAAATTAATAGTCAACTGCAGCAATCTCTAACACCTTTGAATTTTAGAGTCGTCTGTAAAACTTTCCGATTAAAGTAGATTTCGGGAGGACCATGTTAGAAATCTCTCAAGCTTGAAGGATCTTGCGAATTCTCCAAAACAAGCTCTCGGACACGTCAAAATTTTGGAACCAAGGGTGTTCATTTAAGCTTGACGTGACATGATACTTAGCAGTGACTTTTTTTTCAATTACAGCTTGTTGAAAATCCTTTTCTTAAAGATTTTAAATAAATGTTTTAAATATTTTTGCATAAAATGTTTTGTCTTGTCTATCGAGAAGCAAGAGATCAGAGTGATCAACTGAAAACAACTAGACGAGGAGCAATCGATTGAAGAAGTCAACACAGATCAGTTTGTTTTAAAAACTAACAATTTTTCTACGGATGCATGTGTATAAGATTGCCTCAAATTCATCATATTCCTCCATTCAACGAATATGGAGAAGTCAAAAGGGCGAGGAGCTCCCCAAAATTGACAACTTTTATGTGGATGCAGGAAAGTCATTGAAGTTTTTAGAAGAAAAAGAAACAGTTCAGAATACGAGCAACGACACCTTTTTCAAATTCCCAGCAAAACATGATTCACAATGAATACAAATGTTCAAATATAAACAAGTGAAAGCATCACTCTAAACATGTACAAGCATCTACAATGCTATCAAATTACATTTTTCAGCATCAAGGACGTTTTAAGAATATTCACAAATCATGTCGATATCAGATGCGGTAAGGTGAATTATCCAAAGAGACATTTCTATAGTATTATCAAATGAGATAGTACCATCACCCAGAAGGTCGTCATTTTATCGATGGAATATCGTCATCCTGCTAATGGATCAACAACATCAAGGATCAACATCATCCTTCCAAAATCAACATAATCCTACCAATGGAGCATCAATGAAGAATCACCATCCTATCAATGAAGCATCAACATCATCACCCAGAAAGATAACAACACCATCCTACTAATGGATCATTAATGAAGAATCATCATCCTATCAATGGAGCATCAACGTCATCACCCAGAAAGATATCAACATCATTCTACTAATGGATCATCAATGACGAATCATCATCCTATCAATGGAGCATCAACGTCATCACCCAGAAAGATATCAACATAATCCTGTCGATGGATCATTAGTGAAGAATCATCATCCTATCAATGGAGCATCAACGGCATCACCCAGAGGAACATCAATATTATCCTACCAATGGAGCATCATCATCCTATCAATGAAGCATCATCATCAATATAGCACTGACGAGAAAGTCATCATCATTATAGCATCATATCAAGTCATCATCTACTGCGTCAAAACCGATGGAGGCTGACGTCAGAACATTTGCCGAATGCGGTAAAACATATCATTTCTCTATTTAAATTACAGTTTCTGCTAACAAGTTTATTTCATTCTTTGTCGAGAGCATCCAAGAGGATGAATTCTCAAATCAAACCACAGGTGAAGACGACATCAGAAAAGATGCAGCACAACGTGGAACTTTTTTTGTAGTAGCAAATATTATCGAGCAATCCACCTAGTTACAGTTGGATATTCATCGAGCCATCCACCTCGTTACAGTTGGATATTCATCGAGCCATCCACCTCGTTACAGTTGGATAATCATCGAGTCATCCACCTTGTTACAGTTGGATAATCATCGAGCCATCCACCTCGTTACAGTTGGATAATCATTGAGCCAACTAGCTCGTTGCAGAAATCACCGGAGTTTGCCATGCAGAAAACAAGCAGTGACATCTCCAAATCCTCAGCAAATCATGAGTTGTAATGGACATACTGTGTTCGAAAGCGGGATCTATTATCTTTTACTCTCTATACTTCTTTTTTTCTCATCTAGTTGAAAAAGATGTTTATGCTTATCCATTAAGATATACTCATTTGTTATATGAATGATCTTTGTGTTTTTACTCAAGCCGCTAGCTAAAACGGCACTATGTCTACTAATTATTTACTTTGAGCGTGCAGACATATACTGAAATACTTATATGACATCTTTCAAAGCAAGAATGATTTCAAAACACCAAGACAATGGCGTATCCGCAGAAATGTGCAAGAACATAACCAAAAAGTGTCGTACGATATATTACCACTTTTTTCAATTACAGTTTCTACTAACATGTTTATTTTAGTCTTTGTCGAGAGCATCCAAGAGGATGAATTCTCAAACCACAGGTGCAGACGACATCAACAAGGATGCAGCACAACGTGAAACTTTTTCTTAGCAGCGAACTGGGACATAATCCGAAGAGGAGTATCAAACTCTTAGGACGCGATCTGAGGAGTGACTTCCACCACAATCAAACCACAACCCTATCAGAAGGCATGTGGATTTTTCTTTAGGTTTATCGGTTTCGGTTTCGTATCCGAAAAATATTGATTTTTCACCGGGAGCAACTTTCTAATCCAAGTGACAATACACCAAGAGCTTTGGAAATTATGTCCGTGTAAGTTCTTAGTTATGGATGTGAAGAGCTCCACATTCATTGTTAAGAGGTTGCAAGTTCATACTCGACTTATTTGTCACTCTTCCAAAACCAAGGGTTATCTAGCATAATAGATTTCCTTTTTCAACCGATCGAGTCGAACTACAAAGAGCATGATTCCTAAGGTCCAAGGATATGTAGGCGGGCTCAATGTTGAAAACTCGGCTGTATTCCAACATCTTCTTTCAAATCTTATTCTCAAGCATTCCGGTCTCTTCATAATTCGATATCGGGATTGCTCCAGAATTCTTTCCTAATCGTGCGTTAAGTCAAACGTATCGAACTACAAGTGGCCTGAATTCTCATATAACCTGAGATATGTAAGAAACCAGATACTAGGGTTTGGCCATAATTTCAAAGTCCGTACCAAATTCCCTTTCTCAAAGATGAAGATGTGGTTGGTCAAAATTGGATTCGTCAATTTATTTGTCTCAAATTTCTTTCATCAATCCAAGTCAAACGAGAGACAGCAGTTAACACCCAATTTTGACCCTCCACAATATAAATTAATCACCGAGCTTCTTCAATTTCAAAAAATATTTTGCAAGTTATTTTAAATAGCTTTGTCACTTCTTATATTTTTTAGTTAATATATATGTTTTACACAATTATGTATATAATTAGTATATTTTATAAATATTCGAAAATCATCACAAAAGATTTTACATGTTAGTTAAAAATCTTATTAATTCACTTTAGTCTAAGTTATAGTTATATTTTCGAGTTAATTAGTTTGTAATTAAATTAATTATTTTGCAATCAAATTAAATATTTTATGTCGTTAAGATTAAGAAGCTCGTTAATTAATTTATGAAAATTTGTCTTGTTGCAATTTTTAGTCAATTGCTTATCCTATTCTTAACCCTTTAAAAGACCAAAAAATGGGCCTGTTCCCACGACCCAATTCCTCCTTAAACCATTACCAAAATCCAAGCCCACTTCTTCCAATTTCCAGCCCACCAATTCCATTACAAAAACAAACTGAAGCCCAATTTCAATCCCACTTTTCAGCAATACATAGATACACAACAAACTCAACATATAATACCAAAACCGACCCCACCTCCTTGCGTTTTCTTCTTCCTTGCGTGTGAAACCCAGCAACTCTATGCTGCAAATCCAGCGAAAAATCCCAGAAATCCAGCGAGTAAATCGCGCCTGCAGCAGCCATCACTTCCCATTCCCTTTTCCCCATTTTCAGGGATTTCCCATCCCTTCCACTGTTGCTTCGAAAAAAGCATATGAATTTGAATTTCAAATTCGAAAAATCCATCGGTTTCCCCCTTTTTCAATCTCAATTTCAGCCTATAAATTTCCCTTGCTCTTCCACTGTTGAGGGGATGGAAAATTCAACAAGGGAAGTCTTAAGAGTGGAGAGGGGAGAAGTTGGAGACAAGAGATTCTTCGTTCTAAAAAATAGAAGTTTATCTTTTAAATCGAGAGGACAAAAACCCGAGAGCTATTTTTTTTTGTATCGATTCTCTTCTAGCTCAAGTTAAGGTCGCAGTGGTGTAAAAGCTTCACAGTCAAGCTCATTGTCCTAGTCTCGCTGCCCTCGAAGAGGTTAAATTCTCTTCTAATCTTAATTTACTTCCGAGATAATATGTTGTTTTCAAAAATATTATCTCATTCTATTGCCATGCTGTGTGTGTTTTGAGTTCACCTCGAGATATTGTAGTTGTTGCATTCTGGTCCTTTTCATCGACCCCTATTTGCTTGGATTAAATATCAAACTAGTACACTAGTTCTTATTGTTAAAATATGTGTTAAAACCTTGTCATTTAATGTAAAAAATGGGTTAACAAACTGATTAATCTAAGTCTCTGTTGCTTCCCTTTCTTGGTTTAAGTTTTAGTCCTAACGAGGTTAAATATAATTCTTTGTTATTCTTTGTCATTTTGATCACTGCCTGATGTTGTTCAACTCTAATAAATAATGGATTTAATGATAAAAGTTGACCAACAAGGAGTGAAAAATATTATGATATACCTTTTTTTTAGTAAATATATTTAGTAATTGTGGCATGATATGGTCAAGCCTATGTCACTATCTTATTTTGTTTTTTTGGAAAATGTCTTAATTCTAGGATTTTGGTGCCCTCCTTGAGATTGTCGTATTATGATTTCCCCTCTAATGTGTTACTATATTTTGTTCTTTAAGTGAGATCCAACAAGTCTTAGTCCTTCATGGGTTTCCTTTTGTGTATTGTCTTAAAATGATCCTTTGATTATCATGTTTATGATTTAAGCATTACTTTTCGTTACTTAAGACTATGTTTCTACAAAGTTACCAAATATTCCTAGTTACTGCATTTTCATGAATTTGAGTTGTTACTTGATACTAATTCATTACTCTTTTCCGTTGTATACATGCCATGTTGAGTTTATTTATGGACTCCCCAAGTCTCTCATGGCATCCCGTTAGGCTCCTTAGCCCAATACATCTCTTCTCCGAGTCATTTCATCCGAAGAAGTAGGGAAGCTGAATTACAATCTCCGGAAAACCCA
>JAJOOD010010481.1:0-50800 GCA_029582525.1 Solanum tacnaense | reverse complement strand
AAAATAAATAATAATGCAATCAGAAAATGATGTTTAGTTCCAAAAAATTAAAACGCTGATTGGGAATTTAGGATTTATTAGTTTAATCCCTAATTATAAAGTCAAATATTAAAAAATCCGTTTCTTCTTGATTCGACCGTTTAATCCGACCCGTTTATATCCGATTCGACCCGTTTATTTGTGGATATTATTTACGTGATTAATTTTTTTTGAACCCCCTTGATGAAAATCCTCCCTCCGCCACTGGGGACAAGCCATTGAAATTGCTACGCATAACAACATGGAGTATAACGATTTAAAGGATCATCTCAAGACTCACTCGAATGACTAGCTTCAAAAGGATAAAACTTACCAATATTCGAAACAAGACATAAATAACAATCAGACAGACATATACTACAAGATTACTCCATTATCGACGAGATTCTAACATTTTGAATCAGAACAGAAGAGAACATCAGCCAAAATCACGAGCAAACAGAGAAGAATGGAACCAAAGAAAACTTCACAGAAGCAGGTTCATTACACAACACTTAGAATCGAAATAGAACGTAAGTGAGGGGAAGGTGTTACCTTCTTTAGAGCAGCGAACTGGATGCCAATGAGTTGGAGACGAGCTATTCCACCACTCGTACAGAACTCGCTGGGACGAGGAAGATTTGAGACAGCCAAGAAGGAAGAATTTCTCTCCAAAGTTAAGGACGATGTTCTCTATTTCAGAACTCAAAACCTTTCTCGATTTGGAACTTTTGTGGTCTTAGAGGATAAAAAGAAATTGTGATAGTGGTAGTATCTTCCTTCAATTTCAAATCCAACTCCCTCCAACCATAAAAATGAAGAAGGAAAAGGTTTATATAGGAGAGAGTAGAGGGGGATGAATGGGGGAAAACGGGCAGAATTTTATGGCAAACTTGAAATTCGAAATTCAATTTTTTTCTTTAGGATAAGACTACCAGCTAGGAATGAGTACCAACCTAATACAATTCCCTCAACGGATTTTTACACCTGTCCCATTCGAGAAACGATTTCGTACGCACGGGTAAGGAGAGAGGAGAAGGAACGCGCGACTGGACTCGGGTTGCGTTTCTGGGCTGCGTTCACTGGTTGCGTCTGGACTGGATTCGTTTTTCAAAGAAGAACGCGTAGGTTCTAGGGTCGGGTCGGTATTTGGTACGTTGTATGTATTGTATTGTTAATGTGAAAGGAGTGGGAATTGGATTTAGAATTGGGGCTGGAATAATGGAATTGAACTGGTGGGCTGCACGTGAGAATGGGATTGTTGTAATGTTGAATTGGAAATTGGAAATTGAAAAAATAAAAATGGGCCGAGTGTTGGAGTAAGAAAGAGTAATAAATGTGGTTAAATCCGCATTAGAAAATGGCCACATGAATTGCACTTTCAGTCAACAGAAAATTAAGAAGTTAGCCAAATTGAGTTTAATTGGTTATTCGGCTAAAAACTAAATAAGACGAATTAATATAAATTAATTAATGAGCTTCTTAATGTCAACGAAATAAAATAATTAACTTAATTATAAGCTAAAAAATTCAAAATATAAACTATTATATAATTAAACTAATTAACTAAATATTTAATTAAAACAAAATCTTTTTGAGATGGTTTTCAAATATTCATAAACTATACTAAATGTTTAGAAAACTATAAAAATCGACTAAAATTACCTAAAAAAACTTTTGAAAATAAAAAAAAATAAATAAAATATATATATATATATATATATATATATTATTATTTTTTTTAATTTGGACCATTTCTCTATTTGTGCGTGTCATCCTAGCGCAGGGGCCATGCTAATCTTCTCTGTATCGTTCCAATTTTATCGGATGTCCCCAAAGGGACTTTTTGAAAAATATTTGAATTTTATAAAGCTAATTATTTTAAATCATTTGAAATTGAAGAAGCTCAATGATTAATTTATATTGTGGAGGTCCAAAAATGGGTGTCAACAGTTATAATCACAATTTCATTTAATTCTAATCCATAGCAAACACTTTGTCATTCGCCTCTCTCTCTAGAAATCTCGCTCGCCACTCTCCCTCACCTCTCTCACTTTATACAAACACAATATATAAATTGTGTTTGTGTTTGTATAAAGCGAGAGAAAATTGTATATACAAATACAAATACATATCTCTTCGTTCTATACATTTATAATTATACAATACAACTCTTCCCCTACCCAATTCTCTTTTGCATTTCTCTCTCTCGCTTTATACAAACATAAATTATACAAAATACAATGTATAATTTGTGTTGTATAAAGTAAGCGTGAGATTTGATATATAAATGTTTTAATTCTATTCAACTGTATACAAATTCAAATTTTATGTAGATATACAAACACAATCATTGATACATATACATAGAATTTACATATATACAATTATCTAACCGATATACATATACAATCGTTACGCTTTTTATACAAACAAGATGCCTGCCTGTGATTTATACAAATGAGATGCTCCATAGCAAACGCAAATAGCAAAATTGTAGCTATAGAGTGCTAATATGATTTTTATTTTTGATAAATCTAAAATTTACTCAACACCAAAGCTTAATGAATCCCAGAGGACCAATAATTAAGTTGGGGCTTTATGTCACTAATCACCCCCTACTGAATTGGGCCCATTATGTGTGGTGCAGCTTGCATTTGACAACTTATAGATCCAAAATAAAGCTCATACTGAGCCAAAAATAGATGACGGTCTTACTTAACAAATGACAAAAATTAGGGTCATTTGCACTTTCGCCTCCCTTTTGTTTCCCACTCGGTGTTCGGAGTACACATTGGAGCCCGACTAAATTCGGATCACGCATTGCAGAGACTATTTGGGGTGGTGCTCCCAACATGATTTTCTCCATACCCAAGGCACGAACCAAAGACCTCTGGCTAAGGGTGAAACGATTTCACCACTGCATCATAACTCATGTTGGTCACTTTGGCCTCCTTTAATTTGCGATGGTCTTCAATTTTTTCTCTTCAAGATAAGTACTCTCTCCGTCTAAAAAAGAATGACTTTTTCCTTCTTTTTTTACAACATTTTACTTTCAACTTTCTATATGACATATTTATGGCCATAAGATTAAAGTCTTACCTTTGACATAACTTCAATTTAGAATCACAAGATTAAAAGTCTTATTTATTTTCTTAAACTCTGTGCCAAGTTAAAATAAGTCATTTTTTATTTTTATTTTAAAAAGGGAGTAATAATTTAAGCCAATAGTTTTTAATATTAAAATAATTTCTCGTAGCTTAGGTCAATATTAATTTTAGTATATACTTAGCAAAAAAATAACAAAACCCGACCCAACTAACCCGGTTATACCTCTTGGGTTGAAGTTGGTTTCCCCAACCTGCCAGGGCTACTTTTTAGTGGCTCGGTTCGGCCTCGTTGGCAACCTGATATAAGGGTAAAGATTAAAAACCATTGATTTGAGAGGCAAAACTTAAAGATTGCTTCAAAATAGGGATAATTCATTTGAAAATTTGATTTTTAATGGATTAAAATGCGTTGAGATAATAAAACTTAGACAAATTTGTGGGGTTATATTTTTAGGTGATAATTTTGACAAATTTACCATTAATGTATGTATCCACATCATTCATCAACGTAGGATTCCTATCACATCATTATTTAATTTTCCTGTTTGCATTAATCATTATTTGTTCTACTGCAACTAAATTGTTAAAAAAATAGATGACATATTGACAATATTCATCTATCTTTACCTAAGATTTCGATCATGAATAGGTCATTCAGCTTTCTTTAATTTTTTTATGACAACTTAATTCCCATGAATTGACCACTTAAGTACTAAGTCATTTCTTTCTTTAGCTAACATATAAATTAATGTTGTATGATTACGTGGATATAATTAATTCACACTTGCATCATTTTCCATAATAATTTGGAGCCCAATATTTCTTATTAATCTTGTTTCATTATTTAAGTACGTACAATGTTATATTCAAATCTTGGATCTGTCTTCGATCACATACATGAAAACAAGAGAGTATTAGTCACATAATTATAGTAAGTTATTATAGAAAATGAAGAGCAAAAAGATAAGTTTCGTGGAGAGAGAGTTGTCTTGATATACAAATGTTTTAATTCGATTCAATTGTATACAAGTTCAAATTTTATGCAAATATACAAACACAATCATTGATACATATACATAGAATTTACATATATACAATTATCTAACCGATATACATATACAATCGCTGTGCTTTTTATACAAAGAAGATGCTTGCCTGTGATTTATACAAATGAGATGCTCCATAGCAAACGCAAATAGCAAAACTATAGTTATAGAGTGTTAATATGATTTTTATGTTTGCTAAACCTAAAATTTACTCAACACCAAAGCTTAATGAAGCCCAGAGGACCAATAATTAAGTTGGGCTTTATATCACTAATCACCCCCTACTGAATTGGGCCCGTTGCAGCCTGCATTTGACAATTTATAGATCCAAAATAAAGCTCATACTGAGCCGAAAATAGATGATTACTTAACAAATGACAAAAATTAGAGTCATTTGCACTTTCGCCTCCCTTTTGTTTCCCACTCGGTGTTTGGAGTTCATAATGGAGCTCGACTAAATTTGGATCGCGCACTGTAGGGACCATTCGGGGGTGGTGCTCCCAACATGATTTTCTCCATACCCAAGGCACGAATCGAAGACCTCTGGCTAAGGGTGAAACAGTCTCACCACTACACCATAACTCATGTTGGTCACTTTGGCCTCCTTTAATTTGCGATGGTCTTCAATTTTTTCTCTTCAAGATAAGTACTCTCCTATTTTTTTTAGTTTGCTTTAAAAAGAATGACTCTTTCCTTTTTTTTGACAACATTTTACTTTCAACTTTCTATGTGACATATTTACGGCCATAAGATTAAAGTCCTACCTTTGACATAACTTTAATTTAGGACCACAAGATTAAAAGTCTTATTTATTTTCTTAAACTCTGTGCCAAGTTAAAATAAGTCATTTTTTATTTTTTTTTAAAAGAGGGAGTAATAATTTAAGCCAATAGTTTTTAATATTAAAATGACTTCTCGTATCTTAGGTCAATATTAATTTTAGTATATATTTAGCAAAAAAATAACGAAACCCGACCCAACTAACCTGGTTATACCTCTTGGGTTGAAGTTGGTTTCCCCAACCTGCCAGGGCTACTTTTTAGTGGCTCGGTTCGGCCTCGTTGGCACCCTGATATAAGGGTAAAGATTAAAAACCATTGATTTGACAGGCAAAACTTTAAGATCGCTCCAAAATAGGGACAATTCATTTGAAAATTTGATTTTTAATGGATTAAAATGCGTTGAGATAATAAAACTTAGATAAATTTGTTGGGTTATATTTTTACGGGGTAATTTTGACAAATTTACCATAATGTATATATCCACATCATTCATCAACGTAGGATTCCTATCACATCATTATTTAATTTTCCTGTTTGCATTAATCATTATTTGTTCTACTGCAACTAAATTGTTAAAAAAATAGATGACATATTGACAATATTCATCTATCTTTACCTAAGATTTCGATCATGAGTAGGTCATTCAGCTTTCTTTAAAAAATTTTATGACAACTTAATTCCCATGAATTGACCACTTAAGTACTAAGTCATTTCTTTCTTTAGCTAACATAAAAATTAATGTTGTATGATTACGTGGATATAATTAATTCACACTTGCATCATTTTCCATAATAATTTGGAGCCCAATATTTCTTATTAATCTTGTTTCATTATTTAAGTACATACCTTGTTATATTCAAATCTAGGATCTGTCTTCGATCACATACATGAAAACAAGAGAGTATATTAGTCACATAATTATAGTACGTACTTGTTATAGAAAATGAAGAGCAAAAAGATAAGTTTCGTAGAGAGAGAGTTGTATTGATGTGTACAAAATTTCATTAACTAAGTCAAATCGTAGACATAGTATACTCAATCCAGTGGGTACCAGCAAGACTTGATAATTACATGTGTTAGAAAAGTCAGCCCAATGGTCTTCTTGTCTCAACTATAATTTCTGTCTCATTTAATGTAATTCTTATCCTTCTATTTCTGTTGAAAACGTTTGTTGTACTATGTTACAACTGACTTTGGCTTTATTCAATCAAAATTTCTGTTCTACATTTACATGTTACATTTATTTGAATGGCTCCTACTTAAAACTCTCCGGCTTTCTTATCTGTTAGACGTACGTTGATCACTTCGAAATAACTTTAGATATACAGGTAAAAGAAACTACATTCAATTATATATGTATGGAAAATAGTTAATATGTGTTGATATTCGTACAAATATGTTTGAACTTTCATTAGCATAAAATTTCAAACACAACATATCTGAAGTCATTCTAAAGTGGGAGACGTGTAATAATTTTTTATGAGTTAGATGATAATCCCAATGTCAGATATCTGTACATTTCGATCATCCTATCCAAAGTTAACATAGACAAAAATGGGTTGAGTCAAGAGATCACAATGAGTCATAATAAGCAAATATAAGAACCAAACCAACTAATTTCCCATTATTTTACAATTCTAAATTACTTAAATTCCATGACTCCACTAATATAAGAGACTTATAAAATAATGATTTGAATGTATTATTAATTGTTACACATCAATACCAAATGAGCAGTATATATCAAAAATACATTTTCATGAATTAAAACATTTTTTAAAGGTTAAACATCACTATGAGTCTATTTGAGATGCTGTTTTTTTAGTGGATTAACTTGAGCATAATTCAAATCAATTTATCATCAAAGTCACTATTGTCCATATTTATTGTCTGGACTAATTATATGAGTTTGACTCAATTTTACAGCCCATACCATAATATTAATGAGGGTGCAATATAATTTAATTTGGAGTCATTTCGATGATATATGTGAAGCAAGTACAATTAGAAAAAAGTGTAGCCGCCAGCAACGGAATTAAGCCAGGAGATCTGTCGCGCATTAGCCTTCATAAATAGTGACGGCATTATTAGATAATTTCTTCATTTATTTTTACTTCTTCACTATATTAAAAATATTTTTTCATTTTTACTTGTTGAATTTAGTACATCAAAATTTTCATATTTTATCTTCAGTATTAATTACTTATTTTTTAAATTATTTTTTAAGATTCAAAACTAAATATCAATAAAAGACGTACACAGTTCAGAATAGACAATAATTAGTCAAATTAGATGGTAGTGTAACACATGCTAATGACTAATCTAAGGAAAAAAGTGTGAGATTTGTTAAATTATTAGAATAGAAGAGTAATAAGGTCAAGTATGCAAGTCCAATGATGTGACAGTAAGGACTATCTCCCAACGGCCAAGTTCTCTGCATCTTTGTAATAATGTATCTATCCATCTTTGGTGGGGCCTCATTTTACAACCCCACCCCTCTCCTCCTGTTTTTCATATTGTAATACATTATTTGTTTCATGGAAGATTTTCGAATCTCTCCTATTGATTCATGAAATGTGATTGTCCAAAATCATATAAAGAGATTAAAGTGTTATATTTCACTTGATGTGAAACTCAACGCTTTCTCTCCCTCACACCCAGGATTGGATATATGGAGGGTGATATATATAAAATGGGGCACCAACATCAATTAAATCATGAGAATTAAGATGTGTACATAATTGCAAATAAATCTTGAATCTATTTCACTTAAAAAAGTTAGCTCATAATTGATCATGAGAATTTGCTTGTGATCATGTAAGAAAATCATATTACACCGTCGATCTGATTGGAACAATGCAAATTAGAAAAAAAAATATTCAATTGAATACTCTGACATAAAAATTTACTCGTGTAATTTGGTTTCTTGATAATTTAATTGTCCTTTGGAGATCAAAATTAACTTATTGTGAAGAGTACATTTGCTTATTAATCCTTAATATCTAATTATTGTTCTGGCACAAATGTAGAGAGGCCTCCTTTATTGGCCAAATTTGGCACTTTAAAACGTTTAATTACTCGTCTCCCTTTGTCAATACATACTCTAATTAGCTGTATCTACTAAATTTGAGAGAAGTAATCAAAATTTGAAACTGATATATATATATATATATATATATATATATATATTGATTTAATACCTGAGATGGTCACTCAACTATGCACTCTTTTCTCAGAAAATCACTCAACTTTGGTTTTTAACTCAAAAGTCATTCAACTATGAGCTTTTTTCTCAGAAAGTCACTCAACTTTGGTTTTTATTTCAAAAGTCACTCAACTATGAGTGTTTCACTTACAACTTCACTCAACTATGAATGTTTTACTTACAAAATCACCCAATCTATTTAATTAATTTTTTTCACTAAACTTACAAAAATGAAAATTTTATTTCTTACTAAAATTTTAAAAAATAAAAAGATATTCATTTAAATCATTTAATAACTCGATCCGCTAAAACTATAATATATTACCTTTTATTTTACCCCTTTTCTCCAATTGTGTGTGAATACAGCGATCTCCATGCATTGTTCATAAAATATAGAAATTACAAAATTACTTTTTTAGTAAATTCAAAATTTTAGTAACAACGATACATAATGAAGGAACCAAAAGAAGTGATTAAAAAAAACTGACTTGAATTTGTTACTAATGTTTCTCCTACCGTTAAGTTAATTAAGATTTGGTCTTTACATGTTTTTTTTTTTTTTTAATGTAAAATGGTCTTTACATGTTGTTGATTTTAGAGTGCTATAGGTTAATTAATTAATTGGTTTAAATGAATATCCTTTTATTTTTTTAAAAAATTGGTTAGAAATAAAAAATTCATGTTAGTAAGTTTTAATGGAAAAAATCAATTAAATAGATTGAATGACTTTGTAAGTGAAACACTCATAGTTGAGTGACTTTGTAAGTGAAACACTCATAGTTAAAAATCAAAGTTGATTGACTTTATGAGAAAAGAACTCATAGTTGAGTGATTTTGAAGTTAAAAACCAAAGTTGAGTGATTTTCTGAGAAAATAGTGCATAGTTGAGTGACCATATGAGATATTAACTCTATATATACTCAAAAAATCAAAATACAGTCCAATTAAATGTGTTTGCATTTCTAACTTTGGTGGTCATTTGGTCACCTACCCAAACGGAAAATCTTTCTTGTGTTTATGTATCTATTTTCACTAGAAAATAAAAAGTTAGTGAATGAACAAAATTTTGTAGCTTAACAATAAAAATCCATGCTAATCTCATTCAGCTATGGATTATCGATGAATTATAAGAAAATTCAATTACTTAAAAATATTTTTGCAGCAAATTAATTAGAGATTATCGATAAATTCTGTAGCTGATTTCATGTTTTGTTGTTGGAATTTGCCATCTTTGAGTGCCTTGACATACTTTGCTTCTAGAACTTTTTGATGGTTTTTACTTTATAGTGTTTCATAATCCGACATCAATTTGACTTCGTTGTTTATAGCCCTAGCCCACCTAGCTAATATGTACTTTCTAGGAAGTTGTAAAATTTTATGATTTCTCAATGATTGCGTCCAAATTACTTCAATATTGTTTACTGTTTGATGGAAATTTAAGTAATAAACAAAATGAAAAAAAAGAGGAAAACATCAAATTAATTAGGTGTAGACTAGTATTCTCTATACAAGATTTGTATTTGTTGTGTGACTCATTCTCTAGGTAATTAAACACTAGTGGAGTAAAGGTGATACAAAACCAAAATGGGGAAGTAAAAAAAATATTGAACCACGAATTACATATAATCAAAGTTGACAAGAGAAGGTTGCAAGTTCGAGTCACCAAGGGAGCAAAAAGGATGGGAGCTCCTAGGGAGGGTAAAAATAAAAATAAAAAACATATAATCAAGGTTACGTGTGAGGGACATGTTGAAAATATAATTAAAAATTAATAATGTGCTTTTTTTAATAACTTAAACTTTTAGATGACATGATCATGTTGTGCTTCCATACATCCAATACGCGATAAATATTTTTGAAGGTTGGCAAGGTGAAATGCGAAGTAGAACATGAGAAATCAAGCTTTCAACAATAAAAGAGAAAACTCAGAAGACAACTAACTAACTGAGCTACTATGATTTCTCAATAGAGATATACTTTATGTATTATTAGCTCGCCTATTATTTACCTTAGCGAAGACTTTGTAATAATATATATGTCAATGATTTTCAAATGGACGGTACGTATAGTCTTATAAATAAGATATTAAATTTATTGGACATACAGTTCCAACTTTTTTTTAGGTACAAGACATAAACTTCCAAATTTTTTCTTTAAAAAAAGTCTAGTGTATATTTAATGATTCGACTAAGAGAAAGACAAGAAGAAAAAACCCTTGTTTTCTCTACTGGCATTAATCATCTTCTATCTAGCCATACTCTACTTTTCTGACTGCTCCTTAAAACATGTTTATCCTCTCTCTTTTATAATTATATATTAATCTCTATTATTATTCCTCTTTCCTCTCTCTCTCCCTCTCTAGACACAAATTAAAGTAAACTACACTCAACAAGAAGAAGAGGGGGATATAATTAGCTTAATTAAAACTATTTTGTTAGTGAAATTAAGGTGAAAATATCAAGAAATGGGGAGAGCTCCTTGTTGTGACAAAAACAATGTCAAGAGAGGGCCATGGTCACCTGAAGAAGATGCTAAGTTGAAGTCATACATTGAGCAAAATGGAACTGGTGGAAACTGGATTGCTTTGCCTCAAAAAATTGGTATTAAAAATTCAAATTTATTCCCCCTCCCCTCCACCTTCCTTTTTTTTTTCTTGATGAAAATTATAGTACTGACCTAGGTAAGTTCATGAAGTACTCCTACGATACTATGTGTGTTGAAGTGTCTCAGTTGCTTTGCCTGCTCTGATACTATATTGAAGTGTGTGACCGATGAGATGTCACAAACTTTGAAGTGTGGACCAAGGGTCATGTTAGTTGTTGTTTCTGATTGTTTTGTTCTTATGCATACCATGATTAATAGTGTTAATCATGCTGCTTTTGTGAAAATTTTAGGCCTTAAGAGATGTGGGAAAAGTTGTAGGCTTAGATGGTTAAATTATTTGAGGCCAAACATCAAGCATGGAGGATTTTCAGAAGAAGAAGATAGGATCATTTGCAGCCTCTACATAAGTATTGGAAGCAGGTAATTAATTTAAGACCCTTAATTAATCTCTTCAAATCATGTTCTTTATCCCTCTCTTCTCATTAATAACTTCTCTCTCTCTCTTACTAGAAATATTAGCTAGTTGTTAATACCAGAATCAGAGTAGAGTCGGAGCCAGAAATTTTCTTAAGAGATTCAGAAAATATAGGAATATTACGTACGGTTGACACTTGAATTTGTGACCTAAAATAATTTTTGAAAGCTTTCCTTATTATACCAATAGGAGTTTTTTTTTGTTGTTGTACATATACACAAACACATTTAATTTGATTGTACCCTATTTTGTGCACTATAATGGTCAGACAAAAGAAATTCAATTGAACCTCGTTCGTTACATCTAGCTCTATTACTGAATTGTATGAGGAATATTATGTCAGGTGGTCAATAATTGCAGCTCAACTTCCTGGAAGAACTGATAACGATATAAAGAACTACTGGAATACTAAGCTAAAGAAGAAGCTATTTGGGAAACAACGTCAAAAGCAAGGATCAAGAAAAGGAAAAGAAATCAACTCTATCTCAACAATTTCCAATAACATCAACAACATGAACCAAAACCCTTGTTGGCCTGAGCTTCCCATCATGCAACAACCAATACAATTCTCAAATAATGACCATACATCCATCAGAAAGTTATTAATCAAGCTTGGAGGTAAATTCTCAGAAAATGACCAATTGACAAATGTTGTGTCACCAAATTCTCAATATCCTATCGATAATTCATCGATGCAGCTAATGTATCAAAATCATATCAATTTAATCTCTTCGTCTCCAATAGACAACGTCTTCAACAGCATGACCACGCCAAATACTGATCCATACAACATGGATGGGGAAGCTAGCAATTTTACAGCTGAATTTGAGCATATGATAAATAATCATCAACAAAAAATAGATGGTCTTGAATTTTTATACGAGGATGATGTGTTTATCGATAAGTCTGCGTCTACTTCTGGAGGAAATTTAGACTGGGAATCGATGAATCCTTATGTGCTTCCTCTTCCTCCTATTGTTGCTTCTAATGATGGAGGTAATTTTCAACAAGGTGTTATACTTCAAGAAGGTGCACTTGATGAACTAAGATACCCTATAGCACAATAATAATATTATTATTGTACATTTTATTTGACATTATATTATATTGTAAATTTTTGTTGTGAAAGGAGAGGGGTGAATGATTTATGTAGGTTGGAGAACCCTAATAAACTTGTTTATTACTATATCTTAGCATGTTCTCTCTAATTTTGTCGATTTTATTATTGCTACATTATTTTTTCTTGACGTTTATCAATCAATGTTTATTAATAGAATTACGTACAATTACCTTTTAAGTGACCTGATTATGTGAATATATTTTTTACACTGTCAATGCACAAACTTCAACACCTTTCCATTAATTTGAGCTTGTTTTCTTGAATTTCTTGTTTCTTTTGACTGATTTTTCACAGATATATACTAATACATATGCACTTTGTATTAGCCATATATATGTTTCACCTTATTTCTGAATGCTCAGAGGAGATATCAGTCACAACTCACATATTTCGAAATGATAAAATATTCCTATTGCAACAAGTTCTGGTCTCTTTGGACATATAACTTACTGGTTTTTAGCGTGCAAAGGTATTATGTGCATGTTTCAATATTAATTACTAATTTGATAAGATTTTTTAATGTCTAAGATATAAATGGGATCGATTATATTTCGTACATGATTCCACCCTTAAGAATTCTGTTGATTGATCCCCTTTTTTCAGAAATAATTTGCAATGAACATATAGAGTAGTCCAATCTAACTCGATTCCCTCAAGGAAAAAGTTGAATCAAGATTTTTCTTGTGTACTTTGTCCACTTTTATTACATGCAAAATTTGTTAAAAGATAGGTTCGATTTTGATGTTAAGATAGTGGCGTGTTGAAGTGTGTGATCACTTCGTATAAAAACTTAGATATTAGAAAGAAACACACACTACAGTAAATAAAAGATTTAGCGATAATTTATACGATAATAATATAATTGTCACAATATCATATTTAGCAATAATAATAAATATGATTAATAATTAATATCAATATTATATATATAAATATCGTTAAAGACTTTAATAACTCTCAATGCAATAACATTAACTATTACTATACTACATATTTTTTATGATAAAAAATATATTACCGCTAAAAGAAAAATCAGTGACAATCACTTCTAATTAGCTAATTATATCATGTCTCCAAAGCAGCCACAATATTGTCAACATTTCTAACTAATTAGCTACAAGTTACAACGATGTACGTCCATATGCTGGCGAGCAGTGGCGAAGACAACATAGCAGTGTTGCGCCCAGTTCATTTGAATTCACTACTTTTTAATTGAATATAAATTTATATGTAAAAAATACACTAAAATTACAATAAATTGTAGGTATGAATTTATAATTTTGAAAAATATAATAGCTTCAATACTAAAAATCTTTAGAATTAAATCAAATAACTTAAATTCTAAATCAGCTTTTATGCAATAACGATTAATTTTATCAATTCACGATAACGTCACAATAAAGACTGAGAAATTCTAAGAACTTAGAACTTTAATTATAACTGACAATTAAGTACGCAAAAGAAAGTTGATTACAGTTCATGCTATACTTTTGACTTTGATATATCATCTTTTAACTCTTGACTTTTGTTCCTCATGAACACTTTTGTTTGGTAACCTAAGGTCGTGGTTGGTTAAAACTCCGTTGACATAATTAATAAAATCTAAACGGAATTTTGTGTTTTTTTGAGCCGCAAGTTTATAGAAACTTTTCAGTCCATTTTCCACTTACTTTTATTTGTGTACCGAAAATAAATTCACTTTTATTTGTTCACAAAAAATAATTTTTCTTTTTTATTTTACCTTCGTATTAACTACTCATAATTATAAATTACAATCTATTATAAAGACTACTATACATCCATTAAGACAAATATCATGATAAAATACTTCATTTATGGATACGTAAAAATAATGATTGGAGGGAGTAATTAATAGTACTAGCTTAGGAAAATCTATTTTATTTTATTTAAAAAAAAACAAAACAAGTCGGAGCAAAATCATCTCCACAAGAATTTGAGAAAAAAAGAAATAGATAGAAAGAATGCTTCTTTTAAAATGGTAGGTAAATACTGAACAAATTAAGCTAAATATGGAGCCAAGAAAGACAAATAAATAATTCCACATTTTAAAATACAGAAGGTAGCATTGCATTAACTTTATTTAATTTTAAATTAACAAACTTATAAGAGCCTAAGTTTCTGTAAAGTCAGAAAAGAATATCCTCAGCAAGAAAGAACTACACAGAAAAAGCCTCAAACAAACAACCAAAATTTCCCCAATTTAATTAAGAAAAAAAATAATTAAAATTAATTATCATACTGAAATCACAATCTGTCAACAGTACTAGATGACGATAATAATTACCAAAGATAATATCCGTGATAAAGGTCTTTAATTTCCTTGGCAATGACAACAACCAAACGACGACTACCTTACTAAAATATATATTAAAGTTACATTAACATATCTAATATATTCTAGAAAACAAATATCTAAATTTGACACTGATTATTTAAACAAAAGATGGTGACACTCACTAAGATAAAAAAAATCCTTAAGATTTGTCCTATCCAATGACCTGAAAAAAAAGGCTGTTCTTTATTTTAATAATTTGTTGAAAAAGTATCCGTTTTTGTAATTGTACCTGTAAGTATATAAATAAATAATAATTGTTGGTACTATTGTCTTAAATGGTTACAAATAACATTTTTAAATGAACTTAATTATGTCTTCAATACATTCCTGTTCACTTGATTTTTCTTAACAAATACATAAAAAAAAGTTTATAATATATATGTGACGATATAACTTGAACCCAAAAGATCTATTTATTGTAATACCAAAATGAATTTTGTTTGATCAACCCAAGAGAGGAAACAAGTTACATACTCTCTCTGTCTCTCTATTTTAATTTACTTATTTTATTTTGACTTGACACATAATATAAAAAAGTAAAAAAAAAAAGACTTTTCAATCTTATGGTTTTAAATGAAAGTATATCAAATGTACCAAAATGATGTTTAATTTATGATTTTAAATATGTCAAATAATAAGTTAAAATTTTAAAATAGTTATAAAAAAAAGACGTTTTTTAAAATAAAAAATGGACTAAAATGGAAAGTAAGAGCACTTTCGAATCTCACTATGGGCCGGGTTGGATTCAAATCTCACCTTCTTATCTATTCATACCCGATTAGTTTACTTTCCCTTATTATGGGCGGAGATGGATATGAAAGGCCGTGCACGGTCAATGTGGGCTTATGGCCTTTTTTCCTATCTTCTTCTCTTTACTCAAATATGGAAATCCAAAGTTTGTGACCTTTAATTTCAACGACATATTGGACTCTTCCATGCAGATATTGGAGAGCTCGTGCATCTGTCGGTTTGATTCGATTTTATGTATTATCATAGGCTATATAATTTGGACATTTTTGGTTACTAGAATTTACATTTCTTTCTAAGATAAGATACAAATGAAAATTCAAGTTGAATAGCTACTTATAATAGCATGGCAATTATGAACCATTTTTCTAAATACTCAAAGGCACGCTTAATCCCTGAGGTGATGCTTGAGCGCTTCTCAGGCGCTTCAATGTCGTTATCACGCCCTCTAAAATAATTTGTTACTCATGCTTATCAACAGTAGTTGCCTCATTCACAGTACTCTACCGAGGATCTAACATTGTCATTGTTATTTCATTTTTCGAACTTCCTGTCTGCATTCCTGAATTATCTGAATCATGTAGCGTTCTTTCCATGAAAAATCCTGGTTCTTTAGCTTTTGCCAGTAAACTCTCATTACCTAGCATTTGAACCACAGAAGACATGTTTGGTCTATCTTCAGGACATTGTTGCACACACAATAGTCCCACTTGAATTGACCTCAAAACTTGAGAAATATGACGAGATTCAACTAGCTTCTCATCAATTAGTTCCAAGGACCTATCTTCCTTGTAAAGCTTCCATGCCTGTTTGAGTAATTTAGATCATGACAAATTCTATATGTAATATAGACAAGAATGTATAGAGTGCTTACGTGACCGAGAAGGTTAAGGTTGTGATCTTCATGGACAAATCCTCTATTTTTCTTGCAACTCACAATCTCTAACACCAATACACCAAAGCTAAACACATCTGATTTTACTGAGAAGATTCCATCTACTGCATATTCAGGGGACATGTAACCGCTGTTCCAAAAAAAGAACTACACCATGAGAAATTTAAGAAGGGGGATTTCATATGAGAGTACTTCTGTATGATCGATTCTTACTGTGTCCCAACTACATGGCATGTTTTTGCTCCCATATCATTTCCTGCAACACTTCGAGCCATCCCAAAGTCTGATATCTTTGGATTCATTTCTGTATCTAACAAAACATTGCTTGCTTTAAGGTCTCTATGGATAATACGTAGTCTAGAATCTTGATGGAGATACAATAAGCCACGAGCAATTCCATTAATGATGTCGAAACGCCTTGACCAATCAAGTAACTTTTTCTTTGTTTGATCTACAAAAAAAAATAGCTTTCTTGTTAGCAACTTTTGAAAACATGGTTCATTACTCATTTTTGCTTTTATAGTAGGTTAGAAATCCAAACCAAATATGTATGAGTCCAGGCTTTTATTAGGCATGTATTCATAGATCAACATCTTTTCTTCCCCTTGAATGCAGCAGCCCAGAAGTCTCACAAGATTTCTATGCTGAAGCTTGGCAATATAGGTAACTTCATTCTTGAATTCATCAATTCCTTGCATGGAAGTCCTTGACAGTCTCTTCACAGCAATTTCTTGTCCCTCTTCCAGTACTCCCTTGAAATGGAAAAAGTATATCAGAAGGAAATATATTTTACAAAGATGCGAGTATTGCAGAATGAAAGTCATCTCTAGCCTGGTCACTATTCCAAAAAAAAATTGAGTTTATACCTTATAAACAGGTCCATATCCACCTTCTCCAATCTGGTTGTTGACCGAAAAGTTATTTGTGGCTCTTGTTATTAACGACAATTGAAACTGTGGCAGCTCAAAATCTTCTTTGAGTTTTAGTTTCTTCTTTTTACGTATGTACATGAACAGAATCAGGCCTAGCAGAATC
Source organism: Solanum tacnaense (assembly GCA_029582525.1). Lineage (NCBI taxonomy): Eukaryota > Viridiplantae > Streptophyta > Magnoliopsida > Solanales > Solanaceae > Solanum > Solanum tacnaense. The sequence goes on along the minus strand of JAJOOD010010481.1, from coordinate 33,407 downwards.
ACTGCCACCAACAACGAGAAACTCACCGCGAGTACTATCCCTGTCTTCTTTCTGTTTGGACTTGCCTGAGATACTACAACCATTTTCTAAATTAGCTTCTTCGAATTGATATAGGCCACTACTTTTGCATATATAATATGGTCTACATATGTTCAAAAATTTAAAAGTTCAAAAACACATCATTAGAAATTTCGTTAACATAAATTCTTACCTATGTCTGAAGAATCCATTCGTATGTAAATGTCTTGTCCTCTTCCAGAGAGCTCTCTGATATCAATCAACTCCCCAGACCAAAACAAGCAACCTTTATCTCCATTGCTTATATCTAGGCTCGAATAAGCTGTGCAAGAACAGTTCGTTGAGCATACTTGCCTACATCCTTCGAGTGTCATGGTCTTATTGTACTGAGAGTTGTTAGTTTCTGGCAACTTGATTCCAGAATATTTTAGAAATCCATGTTCCTTGTTGCAATCAATAGGTGTCTTCCTAACACACCCTTGTGACCAGTCTCCCGTTTGCCAATTTTGTGGATATTTAGGTTCAAACTTGTCCAAACATCCACAAACAGGAGAACTATCTATGACACAGCTCCCATATGCACCACATAAGCTATATGTATCACAAGTATCCAGAGGAATATTGAGGTAAAGATGCCAACTCTTTGTCCTATCCACCCACGTCAAACGTTGTATATAACCATTGTTAGTCAGGACTAACCTTGTTAACAGTGAGTTGTTAATGAGAGAAAAACTATAGTAAACCTCCTCTTCATTGAAAACAAATTGAAATGTATATATGCTGCTTTGTGTTTGTAGTGGTGCAGGTGCTCCACTCCACCGTAAACCATTCCATGGTCCTGCTCGAGCTGATACCCTTGCCCCATGTCTAATGAGGCCTTGTGGATATCCAGTAGGATCAATGTGGAGACTGTATTCCCCTGGAGTTGGATCATTATCGTTCTTCCATGCTAAAAGGTAAACTTCAATACCAGTCTTAAAATTCTTTCCGAGTTTCATATCAGGCAAGTGAGTATCAGTTGGAAAATTGAAACTCTGCCATAGGAAATTTTCTGGATTGTCATCATTTGCATCTTTTAGGACAAGATTACCAGAATCCAACAGCACTGCAACTGGATTTTGGACTGATCGTGAGGTGTTCGTGGACCATATAGTTTCATTCTTGTCATTAAGTAGAGCAAGTATTCCCGGCTTGTTGACCTTCAAAACGACTGAAGATGTATTGGTGAGTGGTTTCTCTCTGTTTGCAACCCATACAATTGTTTGGACATAAGGAAGAATTTGCTTGTACCATATCCCAATATATCGCGTTGTGGAACCATTGGGGCTGAAAAATCCCAGCTCAAAGGTTCCACCAGATGAAACAATAGTGTCACCATCTGTTATGAAATGATTAGTATTGATTACATTTGTCGTAGTAGAACTAATCTTCGGTATAAAAGAGTAGAAAGATAGTAAGAAAAGTATGAAGTATTTAGATTCCATCTATGTGTTTGATGCCTAAGCCTTTTAATTTGGTCGCCTATATATTGCCCTTTCATATTTAGATTGACTTTTTACTAGTCCTTATTTCATATAATGATTTGAAGTTTGTTAGTGCCTCTTCTTGACGGAAAGAAGAGAGAAATTTCATAATCATGATGTGACATAAGTAATAAGACATCTTTACCTAAATTTGGAAGTACTCCTTACTCCTCACAAGTCACAAGGCTGCTAGTGCTAGGGCCAAGCCACCAAGGCCTGACTTTTGGTCACAAAGTTTTGTTGCATTATGCAACTAGTTATTGACTGGCCCATATGTCCACAGTAGAATGTGTGACGCTGCTTCGTTTAATTTCGCAGTCCTTGCGCAAGCAATTTTTTTTTTAAAAAAAAACAAGAGACAACTCGCAAGACCACCTATTATAATGCTTGAACTAATCAATGGTGTCTGCATGGTTTAATCTCCTTTGCCCTCCGTTCCAATTCATATGATGTAGTTTGACTTGACAGAGAGTTTAAGAAAGAAAAAGACTTTTGAAACTTGTGACTATAAATGAGTCTACATGTTTGTGGGGCTATAAATCATGTAAAATGAATATTTTAAAATTAAATTGTTATTATATATAGAAAATATGTCATTTTTTGGACGAACTAAAAAGAAAAATAAGTCTTATAAATTGGGACAAAGAGCCCTTGCATTGATATATATGAACCTGTTTTGACTAAATTTTCAAGTGAAACGTGTTTTTTTAAACTCACAAAGTTTTTACTTTTTTTCAAGTTAACTTTATGTTCAAACACAAATTCAACTTTCAAATTTTTTTTCTAACTTCCTTTTCAAATATAATTTTTATGTCCAGACGCCTTCATATAGTGTCCTAAAATTTTGCCATATACAACGTCTTGCTAAATTTCATACAATAAAGATTTTAAGTAATATGGTGTGGAGAAAACTTTTTATATACTGTCATATTATTTTATCTGTAGTACATAATACATTTTATTTTCAAATTTCACATTTTAGGAAATATTAATGGTAGATATCCTGAATGACCTAATAGGACGATATCAACTTTCACATTTCAGAAAAAAATATTTTTTATGATATGAACGTATGACCTTCCATGAAATTTACTCAGAAACACGTATAGGCAGGTCAAGTAAACGTTAGTACCTTATTGAAGAAAACAATGTTGGTCCCCGTTAACAATTGGAATTTAAGCATGTTCTAGATCATATATAGTGAATATATGGACGTATATTTGAGAATAACTATATGGTCAAAGAACCAACGTGGTTGTGGTGCAGTGATGTACTGTTTCATCCTTAACTAGAGGTCTCGAGTTCGAGCCTGGGAGAAAATCCTATTGGAGCGCTACCTACCCCTGAATGAGCCCTGCATTACTCTATTTAGATTTAATCGGAGCTCCAATGCGGGCTCCGGACGCCGGTGGAAAAAGAAAGAAGCTATATGTATGGTCAAAGCAAACAAATTTGACGAGGCTAAAAGATAATCATATGTATTTGACCATATGGGATAATCAGTAAGTTGAAGAATTGAATATTTACTAAGCTCGCAGAAATATATTGAAATGGGTTGTTCAAACAAAAGATGGAGACACAGACTAAGATAAGAAATTGGTTGAGATCTGTCATATCCAATGACCTGAAAATGAAGGCAGCTAAATTAATTATTTTATTTTAATGAGTACAGTAATAAATTTGTTGAAAAAACATGGTGTTTTACCTACAGAGAAGGAATCTTGATGTGTTTACACGTCAATTTGGTTTTTGATACAACTACTTGACAAAATAATATTAGGGCAAATTACAGAAATCACATACTTTTAAGGCAAAATTACAATCTATCCCTTAATAGTTTATAATTACAGAAATCCCTCAAACGGATATAATAATATAACCGCTGATACATTAATCTGATGCGCGAGATACATTAATCGTTAAGTAAGATACATTACATCTTATACATGATACACTAATCTGATGCGCGAGATGCAATAATATAAGTACTGATACATTAATCTGATGCGCGAAAATGAGGGATTTTGGAAATTTGTAAAACTTATAGGGGATAATGGTAATAAGTAAACTAAAAGGTGAAATTTCTGTAATTTTTTCATAATATAATCAGTCATAACATTGTTTACATTATTTAAGCTAAGATCAATTTACACAAGAAAGAGGTGAAGGAAAAATTGATCATAATATGGGATGTGGTTCCATTATTATTATTATTGTTATGTTATTTTGTTCTTCTTTGAATGGGCCTAACACTTTATTTATGATAGGAATTAGGAAACTTACGTAAATTCCTTTAATTTATGAGTTAATTATTTAGATACACTTAAGTTTGTGATATTACATATTTTATCATATTTTGGTGCCTCCACATACGTCTAGATATATGTATCTCAGATACATGGGGTCAAATTTATGTGTAATTTGTTCTAGCTACATTGTATCCAAATAGATTCGTATATATCCGAGATACATAATAAATATCGCTTGCCTCTCTCCCATTGCTTGCTACTCTCCTATGTTTCTAGTATCCTAGATACATGCTAATTACACAAGATACATACATATACAATATGTATCTAGTGTGATTTGCATGTATCTGGGATACATAACGAATCTTGTTCGCCTCCCTCCCATCTCACTCACCTCTCTCCCTATTTTAGTGTATATGGTAGTAAAAATGCACGTATCTAAGTGTATCTTCCTCAATATATGGTAGGAAATTCTTAATTAGTGGTAAGATACTAAATATTTTGAAAGTATAAATGATAATAGTATATATGGTTGTGAAATATGTCTAATTAAGATGCGGAAATTGGACCCAACAGTTTAAATTATAATTAATCCCAATGCAAACTGAAATATATCTAGAAATTACATTCAATAATTTTGAAAATTGGTGATTTTGAACTTTTGACCATCGCCATGAGCAAACCTTTAATTAAGGTCATTAAAAAGTTAAAGCTTGTTACAATTAAAATTTTATTCATAAGACAAGTAAAGTCAAAAATTCAAAATCATTCGCCTTAAAAATCACTCTGATAAATCTCTCAAAATACACAAGAACATATTCCATATCCACGAAGCCACCATATAGTGCATAAAATGATGATTAATTAACTTGTTGGAGATATATGATGGACCTTGATAATATCATAGAGAACAAAGAGAAGGAGAGAGTTATCAGCTCAATCATATCAGTATGATAATTCTATTTCTATAATAGTATATCATTAGAAAAGAGTTTATACAGATGCAAAAGGATAGTTTAAGACATAAATTAAAGCCCCACTTCCTACAATAGTATATTATTACAATGGATTTGTTAAAGTTGTTATTTTGATAAATTAATGATTGGGGTTGATTAATTATAGTATATGAAATTTATGTTTAAAATTGAAGTTTACTTAAAGTAGATTTAGGTGTTGATCGTGTGTTTGAGTATTGAAATTTGAAGAGTCAAAAATAAATTTGGCCAAAAAAAGTTAAAAGCATGTATGACGGTAATTTTTGTCATTTTTTAACTGCACTTCACTGATACAAAATTTTAGACACATATAACTAAAGTTAGTCAATTATGAAATATGCTACAGTCATGTATGACTTTCTTTTTTTAAACTGAAATTCATATTTACACAGAAAAAAATAATAAAAGGATGCTAAATGAATTTCTTAAATTTGTTGTTATTTTGATAAATTGATGATTAATTGAAGTTCATTCTTTATGATATATGGAACTGATGTTACATATTTGAGTTTGTTTGAAGTAGATTTGAGCATTGAGTCGTATGTTGAAGACGGTGGTTAAAATTTGTAGAACAAAAATTACAAACACACATGTCTACTTCTAACATGCACTTTAGTCATACATGAAAAATTTAGATATGCATAACTGAAATTTTAGTCAGTTCTAACATGCGTTGATATATATATATCAATTTGAGATTATTCTCATAACATTTAATGTTGAATTCGTCTCTGCAAATCACTATCTCCGAAGAGTGAAAGTTCATCGTTGTAATGATCAGTTTGATGAATTCCAAAATATGAATTTAAGAGTGGGGTTGGTTGACATGGTCCTCGATATAACTTCAACAGTCCTCGACCTCGAGTGGTTTACTGTCACATTGAAATAGTAGTATATAATTTTTTTTGACATTTTCTTCTCTTCTTTAAGATGTACGTACGACTAATTAGTTAGAAGATCAGAAAAGGACTTACGCCACATTAATTATTCTGACAATTAGGTTTACTCACTTATATTGCTCTCGATCGCCTAATAAGTTAGTGTTTTGGGTTGGACTTTCCTAACAATTGGTATCAGAGCAGGTTGATTACTTGATCAAATCCCACACATAATTTGCTAACTTCCCAAACGTACCCTACACCGTGACATGTAGGCCAATTTCATTTATATATAACAGAGAAGTTATAATCAAATTTTATCAAATAGAAGGTACTGTCATAGGCACAAAAATTTAAAGGCTTAAGAATTACAAATGGAAACTAGTTTCTTCCTACTTTTTCTACTGTCTTTCTACTCTTTTATACCCAATATTGTTTCTACTACAACAAATGTAATCACTACAAATAACAACATCACAGATGGTGAAACTATTGTTTCATCTGGTGGAACCTTTGAGATGGGATTTTTCAGTCTCAGTGGTTCCTCAAATCGATATATCGGGATATGGTACAAGCAAATTCTTCCTATGCAAACAGTTGTATGGGTTGCCAACAGAGAGAAACCACTCACCAATACATCTTCAGTTGTTTTGAAGGTCACCAAGCGGGGAATACTCGCTCTTCTCAATGACAAAAATGAAATGATATGGTCCACCAACACTTCACGATCAGTCCAAAATCCAGTTGCAGTGCTTTTAGATTCTGGTAATCTTGTTGTAAAAGATGCAAATGATGACAACACCGATAAATTCCTCTGGCAGAGCTTCAATTTTCCAACCGATACGTTCTTGCCTAATATGAAGCTTGGCAAGAATTTTCAAACTGGCCAAGATGTTTACCTTTCAGCATGGAAGAATGAAAGTGATCCAACTCCAGGGGAAATCAGTCTTCATATTGATCCTACTGGATATCCACAGACTGTCGTCAAACGTGGCACAAGTGTATTAGGTAGTTCAGGACCATGGAATGGTTTACGTTGGAGTGGTGATCGCGTGCCACCACCAAACCAAAGCAGCATTTATAAAATTCAGTATGTTTTCAACAAGGAAGAGGTTTCCTATAGTTATTATTTCATAGACAGTTTGATGTTACCAAGGCTAGTCCTGACTAGCAGTGGTTATGTACAAGGACTCATGTGGGTGAATCAGACCAAGACTTGGCTTTACCTCAGTTTACCTCCTAATACATGTGATACGTATAGCGTATGTGGTGTCTATGGGAGCTGTGACATAGATCATTCCCCTGTTTGTACTTGTTTAGAAAAGTTTGTCGCGAAATATCCACAACAATGGGAAAAGGGAGATTGGTCAAATGGATGTGCTCGGAGGAAACCTTTCAATTGCAACAAGGAACATGTGTTTCTAAAATATTCTGGAATTAAGTTGCCAGATACTAAGTACTCTCAGTACAATACAACCATGACCCTAGATAACTGTAGGCAAGTGTGCTCGAGGAACTGCTCTTGCACAGCTTATTCGAGTCTAGATATAAGGAATGGAGGCAGAGGTTGCTTGTTTTGGTTTGGGGAGTTGATTGACATCAAAAAGATATCTGGAGGGCAGGACATCTACATCAGGATGGCTTCTTCAGAACTAGGTAAGAACTTATGTTTAAGAAATTTTCGCGATGCATGGTGACCATGTAATGCACCTGTCTTGATTTGTTGTGTCTGATAGAAAAAATTGCTTGTAGTATCTGAGGCAGGTTCTAAAAGAAAGACGGCAAAGATACTCGCAGTGAGTTTCTCACTATTGATGGCAATGGTTCTGCTAGGCCTTATTCTTCTGCTGTACAAGTGGAAAAAGAACAAACTAAAACTCAAAGAAGAATTTGAGCTTCCACTGTTCCAATTGTCGACAATAACAAGAGCCACAGATAACTTTTCAGTGAACAACAAGATTGGAGAGGGTGGATTTGGACCAGTTTACAAGGTATACACTGAAATTTGTTGGAACAGTAACCAGTTTCTGCTTAGATTAGTGTATCAGACATGATCTTCACTTTACAATATTCGTCTTTGTAAAATCTATTTTCTCTTGATATACTGTTGCCATTTCTAGGGGGTCCTGGAAGAGGGACAAGAAGTGGCTGTGAAGAGACTGTCAAGGACTTCCAAGCAAGGACTTGATGAGTTCAAGAACGAAGTTATCTATATTTCCAAGCTTCAGCATCGAAATCTTGTGAGACTTCTTGGTTGCTGCATTCAAGGGGAAGAAAAGATGTTGATCTATGAATACATGTCTAACAAAAGCTTGGACTCATACATATTTGGTTTGGATTTCTCACCTACTACACAAGCTATACTAATATACTTAACTTTGCTATATTAGTCATAACATGTACATCTAGAACTAGGCAAAATTATGTTCCCAAAAACAACTAATTCACTAGAAAGCTTATTTTATAGATCAAACAAAGAGCAAATTACTTGATTGGCCAAAGCGTTTCGACATCATAAATGGAATAGCACGTGGCTTACTGTATCTCCATCAAGATTCTCGACTACGTATTATCCATAGAGACCTTAAAGCAAGCAATATTTTGCTAGATATGGAAATGAATCCAAAGATATCAGACTTTGGGTTGGCTAGAAGTGTTGTAGGGAATGAGATGGGAGCAAACACAAGCCATGTGGTTGGGACACAGTAAGAATCTCTAATATCAAACAAAGTACTTTCCTTTAACATCTCGCTTCTTTAATTCGATTGATGTTCTGTTTTTTTTTTCTGGCACAGCGGCTACATGTCCCCAGAATATGCAGTAGAAGGGACCTTCTCCGTTAAATCTGATGTGTTTAGCTTTGGCGTCTTGGTTTTAGAGATTGTGAGTTGCAAGAAAAATAGAAGCTTTTTCAATCAAGATCAAAACCTTAACCTTCTCGGATATGTAGGCACACTTATCTAGTCTTTATTAGGCATACATAACTCATTTTCTTTCTATACAATACATGGAACTTATAATGATCTCTGATCAACTCTCAAACAGGCATGGAAGCTTTACAAGGAAGATAGGTCCTTGGAACTAATTGATGAGCAACTAGCTGGTTCTTGCCATATTTCTCAAGTTTTAAGGTCAATCCAAGTCGGTCTATTATGCGTGCAACAATGTCCTGAAGATAGGCCAAATATGTCTTCTGTCATTATGATGTTGGGTAACAGTCATGGGAGTCGACTGCCAGAAGCTAAAGAACCAGGATTTTTCCCAGAAAGAGAGGTACTTGATGCAGACAAATCAGGATCACAGAATGAACTCACAATCACATCTATATATCCTCGGTAGAGTGAAAAAAATACAACTATTTTGACTTGTGTGGACATGAGTAGTAATTTTAGAAAGGAAGAAAAAACTTAGAACTTTTGATTCTTGGAAAATATGTACTTATGGATGAACTTCTATCCTTCCTTTGAATATAAACTTTAGATATGTTTTCAATTACAACTTTTATAAATGTTACTTAATGTGTTCTCCAGAACTAATTAGCACTTTACTCATCTCAAACCAAACATACTTGCACGAGACACAACATAGAATGTTAGAAATAACAGATGAATAACAGAGAAATTAAGGCTGAGGCGAGAAAGACGAATAGATCACTATTTTCGAAGAGTTATTGTTTCTATATTCTTTTGGGATTAAAAGCAATTCTCTATCAGGAACTACAATGTTAGCAATTCATACGGGCATACCTATTGAGTTTATCAACACATGAATTTCAGCCATAAAATTGGCAGAGAGAAAATTAGAATGAATAATAACACACCAGCCTTGGATTTTAGCCGTAAAATGGAAGAAATTTTTGACAAATTTGAAAGAACAAAAGTGGTCCAAGGGACTTCACCACAACAATAGTACGTAATTTGGCCAAAAGTAAAATCCGGCATACATTTAAGTTGCAAAAAATTAGTATAAACTTTGATAATGCCTTAAATAGGACTCCTATTACTGTCTATACGTGTACTTGCCTCGAAGTAGACAGAATTTTGGGGCTTACGTGCATACGAAATCCAATGTTGACACTAAATCAATGTGTTTCACACACACTTCTATCACTTAACGATGATTAATCGATGAATATCTTCACTTCATTGTATCAGATAACCATGGTAAGTTGAATTAGTTTGGTGTAAACACCCAATGCAGAGTACTTACAAGAATGGAATAATGTAAACTCTACTGTGTAGGTGGGACCTCTAGAATCAACAAAGTTTGTGGTCAGTCTAAAAATGTTTAAAGATGTTGTACAGACAATCTCGAGAAACATAAGCCATGAATGTCATGAAAAATTATGCAACTTGATTATGTCTCATTGAGCTAATATGAATTTCTCTCATTCAGAAAGAGTATTAAAAAAACATTCATTATGGTAACAGAACACCATTAATGGACTAACCTCAGTACAGACAATCTCTTCTTGTGATGCTGTCAAAGATAACCAGAAAAAGAAAAAAAGGCAAAAGGAGAAGAAAAGCGGGAAGGGAAATCTTAGTTGCCCAGTTGGTTGGCTACGTGAACTCTCACCTTGTTGGTGAGGGTTTGATTCCTCACCTTGTAATCCCCTTTCCCCGGCCCCAATTTTAAGAAGAAAAAAAAAACTGGACGAGCACTTTCATCAAGGCTGTCTGCAGAATAAAATTGGATGGACAACTGTAGATATAACAATGATACACATTCACAGATCAGAGGCAGGCATCAATTGTTGATGCTGACTATCTACCATGCTCAACTGTCTTCTCAATCTTGCGATATGACCTTGCACCTGCTGCCGAGCTGCTGTAAGTTTTAACAATTCGTCTGCTTCGGAAAAATTTGTGAACCATTGACTTAGAGGATGATCTTTGGTGTCGCCACGTTTCCTTCGATCAACATCTTCTATAGGTACAGGAGGAGGCAAATTTAGGCCAGGAGGTAGTCTAGGCACATTGACTGCTGGATGGTTCTGTACACGGGTAAAAAAAGATTCTGAAGGCTCCGCAAACACAATTTCATCATATGACTCTACTACAACAGGTTTTTTAGTGGATAGAGCCCCAGATTCGTCCTCTGGATATAGTTTCAAATGGTGATATAAGTGTAATGGCTTATCACAAACATCAGTGTGGAAATGAAGGGTCATCACAATTTCAAATTCACCCCATCCAGATTCTGTTAACTCAAAAGGAGGGTTGTCCACAACCCTTGTAGGATTGTTAAAACTTGAGTGCAATTGAAAAACAACACGTTTCACCACCACACCCAGATCCTCATTAGTTGCACCACGAACATAAATAGTCCATTTATGAGACTGGAACTCGCTCGCCTTCTTACCAAGCCAAAATGCAACATTTCCATACACTATTGGAACACCAACTTCAAGCTCTTTCAGCTTCTTACCAGAACTCTTTTTTTCACTGTCATCGGAAGTATTCACCATTTTGGTACGCTGTGATTTTAGGGTGGGTCCGGTAATGTCCGTCGGATCTTGATCGTGCGTCTTTGTTGATGAGCTTTGAGGCATTCTATGGGTATTCTCTGATTGGTCAAAATTAGGATCTCTGATCGACAATCAGAGTAGGAATATTTCACTGTTTGATTTTGATTCTTTCACCCATGTTACTGTAAAGAAAATCATGGGAGTAAACAATAAATTAAATGACTGTTATATGTGGAAAGTGATTAGTGTTTAAGAAAAGCTTACCAGTAGATATCTTTTTAGATACCCTAATAGTATAATAAAAAAGGGACTGACGGTATATAAAATTTTAACTCAAGTTATAGAGTTCAAATAATCGTATATATTGGAGTATATACTCTTAAAAAAGGATATTGTACTGCCACATATACTAAGGGTTTTTAAGCTGATAAAAAAGTAAGGAAAAACTGAAGATCTTTCCCTCAAAGAGAACTGTTAGTAAGGAAAAACTGAAGATATTTCCCTCAAAGAGAACTGTTTATGCCATTTGATCCATGTGCAATTCAAAGTTAACTCGGTGCCAAATCACCAGGAGTTTATCCACAATATAATATATGGATTCATGAAAACCCAGTAGCTTTTGTCTAGCCCCTATATATATGTATATATATTAAGAAATCTATTAAATAAAGGTCATAAAAAAAGAACTCTATTAAATTTAATGATGAACTCAGTTATGACTGTATATTAAGTTGAGGTGGTTGTACTTATACTTGGAAACTCATAAACTCAATCTTGAATATGCTCCTGCAAATCACTCTCCCAAGAGAGAAGCTCATCACTGTAATGAGCAGTTTGATGACTTCCAAAGCATGAATTTAAGAGTGCCGTTGGACATGGTCCTCGATATATAACTTCAACGGTCCTTGTGTGACCAACTATCACGTAGAAATAGTATAAAACCTTTGACAATTTCTTCTCTTCTTTAAGAAGTGCATACAGCTACTTAGTTAGAACAACAGAAAAGGACTTAAAGCACATTTATTAGTCTGACAATTGGGTTTCCTCAATATCTAAATCCTGGCCAAGTAGTCTTAGATATTACTCTATGTGAGACTTGGGGTCACCACGAGATAACTTGGTATCATATGGGAGGGGGTGTTTGTCCTTGATCATTCACACCTAATACAAAGGCTCAGGCATCACAGATGAAAGCTAGTTTCTTCCTACTTTTTCAACTGACTTTCTACTCTTCTGTGCACAAGATTTCTACTACAGCAGATATAATCACTACAAATCACTCCGTCACAAATGGTGAAACTATTGTTTCCTCCGGCAGAACCTTTGAAATGGGATTTTCAGTCCCAGTGGTTACTTAAAGCGATATACTGGGATATGGTAAAAGCAAATTCTTGCTATGCTGACCGTTAAGTCAACAGAGGAAAACCACTCATAAATACATCTTCAAGCCGGGAATACTTGCTCTTCTCAATGACAAGAATGCAATTATATGGTCCACTAACACCTCACGATCAGTCCAAAATCCCACTACTTTTAGATTCTGGTAATCTTCCTGCAATGGATGCAAATGATGCCAACCCAGAAAAATTCCTCTAAGCAGAACTTCAATATTCCAACTGATATGTTCTTGTCTAAAATGAAGCACGGCAAGAATTTTCAAACTGGCAAGGAGGTTAACCTTTCAGCATAGAAGAACCACAGTGATTCAACTCCAGGGGAATGCACTCTACACACTGATCCTTCTGGAATCTGGATATCCACTGGCCCTCGTCAAACGTGGCACAAGTGTATTAAGTCGCTCAGGACCATGGAATGGTTTACATTGGAGTGGGGATCACGCGCCATCATCAAGCCAAAGCAGCATTTATAAAATTCAGTTTGTTCTCAATAAGGAGGAGGTTTTCTATAATTTTTATTTCATTAGCAGTTTGGTGTTATCAAGGCTAGTCCTGACAAGCAATGGTTATATGCAAAGCCTCATGTACGTGAATCAGACCAAGAGTTGGCTTTGCCTCAGTTTACCTCCTAATACAACATATAGCTTATGTGGTGCCTATGGGAGCTGTGACATAGATCATTCCCCAGTAAAATCTATGTCCTCTTGATCTACTGTTCCATTAACTAGGGAGTCCTGGAACTGGAAGAGGGACAAGAAATGTCCATGAAGAGACTCTCAAGGACTTTCATGCAAGGACTGGATTAATTCAGAATGAAGTTATATCTATATCTCAAAGCTTCAGCCGAGAAATCTTGTGAGACTTCTAGGTTGCTGCATTCAAGGGATAGAAAAGATGTTGATCTATGAATATGTGCCTAACAAAAGCCTGGACTTATACATACTATTTGTTTGGATTTCTCACCAACTACACAAGCTAAAGCAATGTATTTAACTTTGTTATATTAGTCATAACATGTACATCTGGACCTAGGCAAGGGCATGTTCACAAAAACAACTGAATCATTAGAAAGGCTTCTTTTGTAGATCAAACAAAGAGCAAATTACTTGATTGGCCAAAGCATTTCGACATCATAAATGGAATTGCTTGTGGCTTATTGTATCTCCATCAAGTTTCTCGACTAAAATTATCCATAGAGACCTTAAAGCAAGCTATGTTTTGCTAGATATAGAAATAAATCCAAAGATATCAGACTTTGGCGTGGCTAGAATTTTTTCAGGGAATGAGATGGGAGCAAACACAAGCCAGGTGGTTGGGACACAGTAAGAATCTCTAATATCAAACAAATTACCTCTGTATAACATCTCACTTCTATAATGCAATTGGTGTTTTTGTTTATTTTTCTTTTTCTGACATGGTGGCTACATTCCCCAGAATATGCAGTAGACAGGATCTCCCCCTTAAAATCAGATGTGTTTAGCTTTGGCATCTTGGTTTTAGAGATTGTGAAGTGCAAGATAAATATAAGATTTTTCAATCAAGATCAAAGCCCTAACCTTCTCGGACGTAGCCATTACTAGGCATACATAACTCATTTTATTGCTGTAAATAGCCACATGAGTATTAGTTCTATAAATAAAACTTTTTTAGAATGAATTTTCTATTTCGGTTGTTCTTTGAACATAAACCTTAGATATGTTTCTTAAAAACAAAACTTTAAAACATGTTTGCTTAATTTGTTCTCTAGAACTAATAGCTATAGGAAAGTTTGTCATGTATTTAGAAACCACAAATCCATATTAATAGTTGAAACTTTTAACTTTGCAACTCCATTCTTAGTTAAAACATATTCGGAAAATGGTACAAAATTGTTAAAAAAATTTAAGCAGCACTTCACTCATCTCAAACCAAATATCAGTCTGCGAGGATAGAGATACGCACACTGTTTCCGATAGACCCTCAGCAACATTTATAACAGAAAATGCTATTTGCGGAACATTAATAAGTAAACCGGAAATTACATTACCTGTTCCTCCTAGAAGTAAAGGTTTTTTTCCCTGAAAGTCTGCTGGTTGAGTATTCCATCAATTCATCGCTTCTCCTGAATAGTACCACAACTGCAATTAAACTCATTAACATATCAGATTTCATTGTTTAACTTATAAACCTATCAGCATTACAATGCTCGCACCTCAATAATCAGATCCATAAAAAAAACAGGGGATTAACAACTCGTACCTCAATATTCAGATCTAATTGCAGCAGATATTCAGTTTTCCCCATTCCTCTTCTACAACTCTTGCAGCATCGTTCGTAAAGGACTTGCACGGATGAATGGAGAAGTGGAGGCGGAACGGGTAAGAAATTATTTTCCAGGAAATTTCAACAGAGGGTATGGTCTGTTTGGGTAAACCTTTAAGAATTTACTTATTTTGGGAAGTGATCTTGTAAAAGTATTTTTATCTAAATTATTGGACAAGTATTTTTGGCAGTACTAAAAAAGTTCATTTGTTTTATAATAATTCTTTTAAAAGTGTTCTAAAACATCAAATTATAGGGGTATCATTGTATATCATAAATAGTCTTTATATATCTAGGGATACCTTGTGCTCACACTTTAGTCACTATCTCTTTTCTTTTTATTGATCACTCATTTTTACTTGTTTAATTGCTTATAACTTAAATGATTATCTCTAGACTCTATTTATAGGTAGATATAGAGTCTATTTATTTTTTTACTTTGACATTAGTTGACATCTATGTTTTTCAACTTTGAATATACATAATTAAACAAGTAAACTTGTATAAAATTGAACAAGTAAATATACGATTCCTGAATGACAATTCACACGAGATACATTCGAACTAATTAATATTATGCTAGAAGCAATGTGTTGCTAGATCAAGAAATCCAAAGATCTATCAGACTTCTTAATGTGATTAATTATCTTGCCCTTGTTTTTGTACCGTGGTCCGTGGCTATATGTCTGAATATGCAGTAAATGAATTGAGTTAATAAATGAAGAAGTCAATAACCTGTCTAAACTTAAACAAATTAGGTTGATTATATTCTTGGACTAATAAATGAAGAAGTCAATAACTTGAGTTAATAAATGAAGAAGTCAATAACTTGACGTTTCAACATTATATTCAGTAACTTGGACCATTGATCCAATTTACTCACTATGTCCCTATTTACTTGTCCACTTTTGAATTAGCACATCTATTAAGAAAATAATTAATGACATAATGAGTTACCATTGTACGCCTATTAATTATGAAGTGGATGAAAAGTTCTACATTTTTCAAGGTAATAAGTCATTTAATTGAGGGTATAATAGGTAAACAAAATTTGTCTTTTCTTGATTTGTCAAAATCGACAAGTAATTAGGAACAACTATAAAAGGAAAAGTGGACAAATAATAAGGAACAGGAGTATTGATTAATATAATCAAGTTATTGACTTTTTTCATTTATTAGCAATTTTATGGACCATTGGTCCGATTTATTGTTTACAAACTAATGTTTGTTTTAGAATTTTATCAATTACTTACTTCAACTTCAACTTAAAGTAATAAAATGAGAAATTCATGCATATTTAATGCTTTTTTTTTTCTAGGAAAAAAGAGACTAGCTTACATGTTAAAAATGAAAAAATGTCATAAAGATTTCAAGCGGGTAGCAAAACTATTTTTCTCTCTCTATTAAATTCATGAAATTAAATACATATAGGAATTTTCTGTTTGCAATTTTAATTTGTCTTTTAATTGCTCGTGTAAAATGAAAATTCTATTCAAACTAGCACTTGTGAAAAAACTTCATAGTATAAAGAGGTTAAGTATATGATTTAAAAATATAAAGGAGTATATTTATAAATGAATCATATTATAGATGTATTTAATGTAATTTACCCATTATAATGTTATCAATTAAATGATGGATTATGGTTTAAGACAATTCAAAAAGGTAACGGAAGTCTTATGTAGGAACTTGGGATAGAAAATTCAAGGAATGCAATTCAATATTTGGAATTCCTATTAATCCGATCGTGTGGTTTCGCACCGTGTAAGACTTGTTTACTGAGAAAGTTCTCCCGTGATGTTTTATCATATCTAACACTCGTACTTGAGACTTCTGAATAAACATGAAAGAATCTTATTCATCCCATCATACCCCTTGTTGATCGCATATATATTGTACTCATCAACGGCGTACGACAGTTTGTGCTTTCTTCTTGGCTCTTGTTTTATCCAGTTGTGTACTAATTGCATCGGTCGAGAAAATAGAATTTATAAAATAATATAAAAATTAACACACAAACTCATCCTATACATTTTATTCACCAGAGATTATAAAATAATAACCAAATACCATACTTGATATACTGAATTTTATAAAAAAAAAACTACCAAATATGATATTAACTATTCTAATTTTTAATTTAATATATGAATAACTATCTTCCTAACCAGCAACGACCCCAAGCAGTACAAAAAGTTTATATGTTTTTTCAACATGTTACAACAAACAGCATCTCAAATTTTTCAAGTGACTAATCTCGCAAAAAGTTACATTATCTTTTAAGTTAAATTAAATAACTAAATAAAATAGTAATAGTCAAATATAGAATTTAACATCATTAATAAGATTAGTTTAATAAAATACACATGACTAAGATAATTTTTTATGGGTATGTCAAATCAAATAATAATAGAGGAACAATAACATCTGTCCATCATAAAAGTGGTAGTGGCGAAAAACAATTAACTGACTTCAAAATCTTCAACTACCAACCTCTCAGCTAATTTTTCAGACAAAGCCAAACCTTATGTTTATATTAAAAATTTATTTAGTACGTATAAATAATCTATTCAAAACTTAATATGAAAATAAAATTATGACCCAAAACCCAAAACCCATAAATTAAAAATTCCGACTCCGCCGCGGTGACTTCAAATTTCCATTAGCTGCTTTAAGGTGTGGTATGGCAAACTTTGGAAACCAAAATCCAAGAGACTATAGCCTTCTGATATGGGAACGGAGTTGCCCTATTCAAATATTCGATGTAAACTTGGTCAAAGATACATTAAAAATCTCACAAACTTTCAATTCTTGTCTACAGCCGCCATTGTTAACACTAGTCAAACAGAATAAAATAAGATTTTTATACAAATTTCAGAAATGTATTTGCTACTTTCCAGAATTAAAAATCATGGCATCATCTATGGAAGCTACTAGTTTCTTCCTACTTTTTCTGCTGGCTTTCTGCTCTTGTATACACAATATTTTTTCTACTACAACAGATTTAATCAGTACAAATCAATTCATCATAGATGGTGAAACTATTGTTTCATCCGGTGGAACCTTTGAGCTGGGATTTTTCAGCCCCAGCGGTTCCATAAATCGATATATTGGATATGGTACAAGCAAATTCTTCCTCATGTCCAAACAGTTGTATGGGTTGCCAATAGAGAAAACCCGCTCAACAATACTTCTTCAGTTGTTTTGAAGGTTAGCAGGCCAGGAATACTTTCTCTTCTAAATGACAAGAATGAAACTATATGGTCCACTAACACCTCAAGATCAGTCCAAAATCCAGTTGCAGTGCTTTTAGATTCTGGTAATCTTGTTGTAAAAGAAGCAAATGATAACAGCCCAGAAGATTTCCTCTGGCAGAGCTTCCATTTTCCAACTGATACGCATTTGCCTGATATGAAGCTTGGCAAGAATTTTAAAACTGGCCATGAGATTTACCTTTCATCATGGAAGAACGATAATGATCCAGCTCCAGGAGAATTCACTCGTAACATTGATCCTACTGGATATCCACAAGCCCTAACCAAGAGTGGCACAAATGTAACGACTCGTATAGGACCATGGAATGGTTTACGATGGAATGGAGCACCCATACCACTACTAGAATGCTGCTTTTATCAATTTATTTCCAATGAGGAGGAGGTTTACTATAGCTTTTCACTCATTAACAGCTTGGACTTAACAAGACTAGTCCTGACTAGCAATGGTTATATACAACATTTGAAGTGGGTGGAATGGACAAAGAGATGGCATACTTACTACAATTTACCAGCGGATTATTGTGATACACATAGCCTATGTGGTGCCTATGGGAGATGTGGCGTAGATAGTTCCCCTGTTTGTGGATGTTTGGAGAAGTTTGTACCTAAATATCCACAACAATGGGAAAAGGGAGATTGGACAAAAGGGTGTGTTCGGAGGACACACTTAGATTGCAACAGGGAACATGTATTTATAAAATATCCTGGAATCAAGTTGCCAGATACTAAGCACTCTCAGTACGATAAAACCATGACACTCGAAGGGTGTAGGCAAGTATGCTCCACGAACTGCTCCTGCACAGCTTATTCAAGTTTAGATATAAGTAATGGAGACAAAGGTTGCTTATTATGGTTTGGGGAATTGGTTGACATCAGAAAGCTATCGGAAGGTGGACAAGACATTTTCATCAAGATGGATTTTTCAGAGCAAGGTAAGAACTTTTTAAAGAAATTTCCCATGAACTGTTTCTTAACTTAGTTTTTTTTCAACACATGGAGATGGTATTATGCAAAGTTAGTGGCCTGTCTTGGTTTGCAGTGGCTGACTTAAAAAAATAATCGTAGAATCTGAGGCAGGTTCAAAAACAAAGAAGGCAAAGATACTCGCAGTGATTTTCTCATTGTTGATGGCAATGATTCTGCTAATCCTGATTTTGTTGTGGTACAAACGGAAAAATAAAAAACTGAAACTCAAAGAAGATTTTGAGCTTCCACTGTTCCCATTGTTGACAATAACAAGAGCAACAAATAACTTTTCGGTCAACAACAAGATTGGAGAGGGTGGATTTGGACCTGTTTACAAGGTATACAGTGCAAATTTGTTGAAACAGTAACTAGTTTATGCTCAAGATCAGAGTGATAGAGATGATTTTCATCCTGCAATATTCTCATCTTTGTAAGATCTATATTCTGCTATTATACATTTGCCATTTCCAGGGAGTGTTGGAAGATGGACAAGAAATTGCCGTGAAGAGACTGTCAAGGACTTCCATGCAAGGAATTGATGAATACAAGAACGAAGTTATCTATATTGCCAAGCTTCAGCATAGAAATCTTGTGAGACTTCTGGGTTGCTGCATCCAAGGGGAAGAAAAGATGTTGATCTATGAATACATGCCTAACAACAGCCTAGATTCCTACATTTTTGGTTTGGATTTCTAACCTATTACACAAGCTAAAATGAGTAATAATTTGATCTCTTAGTCATAATATGAAAAAATCTGCTCACAAGAAAGCTTCTTTTGCAGACCAAACAAAGAACAAATTACTTGACTGGCCAAAGATTTTCCACATCATCAACGGAATTGCTCGTGGCTTATTGTATCTCCATCAAGACTCTAGACTACGGATTATCCATAGAGACCTTAAAGCAAGCAATGTTTTGCTAGATATAGAGATGAATCCAAAGATATCAGACTTTGGCTTGGCCAGAAGTGTTACAGGAAATGAAGTGGGAGCAAAAACACGCCATGTGGTTGGGACATAGTAAGAATCTCTAATATCATACAATGTACTCTTATATGACATCTTGCTTCTTTAATTCTCATGGTGGTGTTTTATTGGCACAGTGGTTACATGTCCCCTGAATATGCAGTAGATGGGAAGTTCTCGGTAAAATCAGATGTGTTTAGCTTTGGCGTATTGGTGTTAGAGATTGTGAGTGGCAAGAAAAATAGAGGATTTGTTCATCAAGATCACAACCTTAACCTTCTCGGTCATGTAAGCACTGTTTAACCTGTATTACACAGAACTCATTTGTTTTTCTTTACAAAAATAGAATTTGTCATGATTCATAAGATCAAAACTCAAACAGGCATGGAAGCTTTACAAAGAGGATAGGTCGTTGGAACTAGCTGCTGAGCAGCTGGCTGACTCTTGCAACACTTCTCAAGTTTTGAGGTCAATCCATGTGGGTTTATTATGCGTGCAACAACATCCGGATGATAGACCAACGGCAACAACGGTGTGTGCTTTCTTCTTGGCTTGTTTTCTCCAATGGTGTATTAATTGCATCTGTTGAGAAATATAGAATATATAAAATAATATATACCTTGATGCATAACTTGTAAGTAATTATACACATTTTATTCACGTGAGATTGTAAAATAATAACCAAACGCCATATTTGATATGTTGATTTTAAAATTTAAAAAAACTAGCTAACATAATATTAACTATTCTAATTTTTAATTTAATACATGAACAACCACTCGTAACCGTACAAAATTTGTTTCTATGTTTTTTAACATGTTGAAACAAATAGCATATCAAGTTTTTCAAGTGACTAATTTGTTAGTTACGAAAGGTTACGTAATTTTTTAAGTGATATAATAGCGTAAACATATTATCTTATCCAGTGTTTTAAAAGGCAAGGGAGTGAAGCATGATATTTTACTTAGCACGGGGTGAGGTGTAAACCCCGAGGTATAGAGCATAAGTCCCATATAATAGCACAAAATTATAAAAATACTTCAAACTGAAAACATGATTAAGGAAACCTATAGAAAATAAAAGGGAAAATGCATAAGTAGCCCCCAGCCTATGCCCAAAATTCCTGAGACACACCTAACATTTACTAAGGTCCTATTACCTCCCCGAACTTATTTTATATATAATTTTCTACCCTTTTTCGGCCTACGTGACACTATCTTATTTTATTTTTTTAAACTCCGTGTCAAGTCAAACTAGACCACTCTTTTTTAAACGGAGGGAGTAATATTTAAGAAACTTTTTTTAACTTAGTTTTTCAACACATGGAGACCATAATATGCAACATGCATGACTGGCCTATCTAGATTTGCAGTGCCTGATTAAGAAAAAATGATTGTAGAATCTGAGGCAGGTTCAAAAAGAAAGAAGGCAGAGATACTCGCAGTGAGTTTCTCATTGTTGATGGCAATGATTCTGCTAATCCTGATTTTGTTGTGGTACAAATGGAAAAAGAAGAAACTGAAATTCAGAGAAGATTTTGAGCTGCCACTGTTCCCATTGTCGACAATAACAAGAGCCACAAATAACTTTTCGGTCAACAACTAGATTGGAGAGGGTGGATTTGGACCCTTATACAACAAGGTATTCACTGCAAATTTGTTGGAGTAGTAAACAGTTTATGCACAAGATTAGTGTATCAGAGATGATCTTCATTCTATAATAATCTTGTCTTTGTAAAATTTATGCTCTCTTCATGTACTTTTGTCATTTCTAGGGTGTCCTGGAAGAGGGACAAGAAATGGCCGTGAAGAGACTCTCAAGGACTTCCATGCAAGGACTTGATGAATTCAAGATTTCCAAGCTTCAGCATAGAAATCTTGTGAGACTTCTAGGTTGCTGCATTCAAGGGGAAGAAAAACTGTTGATCTATGAATACATGCCTAACAAAAGCTTGGATTCATACTTGGATTTCTCACTACTACATAAGCTCAAAATAATATACAAAGCTTTGTTCTATTAGTCATAACATGTATATTTACACCTTCACAGAAAAAAACTAATTAATCGGAAAGCTTATTTGTAGATCAAACGAAGAGGAAATTACTTGATTGGCCAAAACGTTTCCACATCATAAACGGAATTGCCCGTGGTTTATTGTATCTCCATCAAGATTCCCGTCTACGAATCATACATAGAGACCTTAAAGCAAGCAATGTGTTGCTAGATCAAGAAATGAATCCAAAGATATCAGACTTTGGCTTGGCTAGATGTGTTGCAGGTAATGAGATGGAAGTAAACGCAAGCCGTGTGGTCGGAACACAGTAAGAACCTCCATACCATATGTATAAAGTACTCTTTCATATTGCCTCTGATCACTTCTCAATTTAATCAACTCTCTTGCTCATGTTTTTGCACAGTGGCTCCATGTCCCCAGAATATGCAGTGAATGGGATTTTCTCTGTAAAATCAGATGTATTTAGCTTTGGTGTCTTGTTGTTAGAGATTGTGAGTTGCAAGAGAAACAAAGGATTTGTCCATCAAGATCACAACCTTAACCTTCTTGGTCATGTAAGCACTCTATATATTGTCTGTATTACATATATAACCCTTCTTCTTTTCTTAACAACACAGAATTTGACACGCCCCATGATCTATACTCGAACAGGCATGGAAGCTTTACAAAGAAGATAAGTCCTTGGAACTAATTGATCATGAGCTGCAGCTAGCTGATTCTTGCAATGTATCTCAAGTTTTGAGGTCAATCCAAGTAGGTTTATTATGCGTGCAACAATGCCGAGAAGATAGGCCGAACATGTCTTCTGTGGTTCTGATGTTGTCTAATGAAAGTCCACTTCAAGAAAGCTAAAGAACCGGGTTTTTTCACAGAAAGAAAGGTATTTTTTTTTTTCCTCCCTAGAAGCTCCCACCCCTTTTGCTCCCTTGGTGACTCGAACTCACAACCTTCGGGTTGAAAGTAAGGGATGCTTACCATCCGAGCAACTCCCTCTTGTCAAAGAAGGTACTTGATGCAGCAAAATCAGGATCACAGATAGGAAATTCGAAAAATGAAGTCACAATCACATTGTTAGATCCTCGGTAGTGTGTGAAACACAAAAGCTATTTTGACTTGCAGCCCTTTACCTGTCTCAAACACAATATTATAATTTACCCATTATAATATTAACAATTGAATGATGGATTATAATTTAAGACAATTCAAAAGTCTGTCTAAACGATGATATTAAAGAGGTAACGGAAGTCTAATGCAGGAACCTGGGATAGAAAATTCAAGGAATCAAATCACCATCACATTATTAGATTTTTTTTTTAGTTTCCAAACCTGATGTTTGATATTTTGGAATTCCGATTAATCCGAACTTGTGGTTCGTTTCCTGTTAGACGTTTACGGGGAAAGTTCTCCCTAATGTGGTGATTTTTGTCTTATCTAGGACTCGTACTTGAGACTTCTAAATAAAAATGAAAGAATCTTATTCATTCCGTCATAACCTCTGCTAATCACATATATTGTTAGTTCCGCCTAAGGATACTCTTCAACGGCAACAACAGTGTGTGCTTTCTTCTTGGCCTGCTTTCTCCAATGGTGTATTAATTGCATCTGTTGAGAATTATAGAATAAATAAAATAATATATACGTTGATGCATAACTTGTAAGTAATACACATTTTATTCACGTGAGATTGTAAAATAATAACCAAACGCCATATTTGATATGTTGATTTTTTTTTAAAAAAAAACTAGCTAAACATAATATTAACTATTCCAATTTTTTTATTTAATACATGAATAACAACCACTCGTAACAGAACAAAAATTGTTTCTATGTTTTTTAACATGTTGAAACAAATAGCATATTAAGTTTTTCAAGTGACTAATTTGTTAGTCACGAAAAGTTAGGTAATTTTTTTTAAGTGATATAGTAGTGTAAACATATCATCTTATTCAGTGTTTTAAAAGGTAAGAGCGTGAGACATGACATTTTACTTAGCACAGGATAAGGTGTAAGCCCGGAGGCATAGAGCAAAAGTCCCATGAATCTTTCAATTTTTAATTTCTATTATAGAAATATAATATAATAGCACAAAATTATAAAAATACATCAAACAGGAAACATGATTAAGGAAACTCATAGAAAATAAATTTTCTAACATGAATTTACAAGTATAAATAATAATGATATAAACATTATAATGAGAAGCAAATCAACTTTAATATCTTAACTTTTAAATAATAAAAGAATCATTATTCCTAAAAATATATTACTGTTATCCTATGAAATTTACCTCCCTAAAAAAAAATTAATAAAACTTATTAGTATTATAATAAAAACATCACTCCATCATGAATAACTATTAAATTATTTTTAAATAGCGAAATAATAAAATATGTGAGATATATGACAAAAACATGACCAATAAAAGTAAAGCTATAAAACTTGGCTAGATACTTTTAAAAGAAATATTAAATAATAATCACTCTCACGATATTACGAAATAGTAAATATACAATATTACGACATGTTATTTGAGTTTCTATATATATATATATATATAGTTTTAAAAACTATTAGGTATCATTCATTTATTAAAAAATTACGAGGGTTAACAATGTTAACTAAATAATCTAATACATAATTTGTGTAAGATCTGTTAAGCAAGCCCCTCGTGTTGGACATTGAGCATGTTTAGGACGTACAAACGGACGCTTAAGGCGTAAATCTCATAAAACTAAGCCCCACACATAAATCTCGGAGCGTTTTGCTATAGCCCTGCTCCAAAGCGAGTCCCCAAGCAGGTCTCGACACAATCTTTTAAAACATTGAATTCTTATCTAAGCATAAAAGTTAAAATCATTGGTCAAACACACTAATAATTTGATATGTGCACCATAATAGCATTTCTCACTGAAAAGACTCAAAATAATCCATTATCTTTGGGTTAAGACTTAAAGTTATCCTTTAGTTTTCACATAGAGCAGTGATAGTCGCTCATATTTGCAATATTGGTGCACTTTTGGTCATCCTCCAAATTTTTGCCTATTTTTTAACATTGCTTTTGTCCTTAATTTTATATATGGAATGTTCAATTGTTTTTTTATTATATATTTAATAGAAATAATAACTCCATGTGAGAGAAGGTGAGAAGAAGAGAACCTTGTACTGTTCGGTAGAAATATTACTGTAACTAAACTAAGAAAATCTTGACATATGGTGTTGCATGAAAAGAAAAAAATATACTATTGCACGTGAAAACGACGTGATGAACCTTTCGACTTTAACCGTAATAATATTTTTACCAAACAAAACAAGGTGTTCCTCTTCTCACCTTCTTTCGCATAGAGTTATTATTTCTATTAAATATATAAAAAGACGACCGAATATTTCATACATAAATTGTGGAAAAAATTAATGTTGAAAAATAGGCAAAAGTTTTGGGGGAGGACCAAAAGTGCACCAATATTATAAACATAAGGGATTACTACTGTTCCATGTAAAAATTCAAGAATAACTTTGAGTCTCAAATAAAAAATAAAGGACTATTTTGGGTTTTTAATTGGTCACAAGATGGTTGGTTCATGTGTTGACAAGTTGCCGCAAAGAAAGACTTTCTGCAACTAACTTTGGACTAAAATATTTCCCAATTCCAGATGTTCCAAAGTCTTTGACAATATTAATTAAACGTAAAAAAAAGGGAGAAATCAAGTGCATTTTTAGCAATAACTGAACATTTTCGTTTGTGGAAAGTTTTTTTTATGATAGCACACCCTCCGTTTCATGTTTCAATTTACTTATCCCCATTCTAAAAAAAATTGTTTTAATTTACTTACTAATTTATGAAATCAAGATAATTTTATTATATATTATTTCCTTTCTACTCTTAGTATTAAATAACAAAATAAAATAGCAGTAATTAAATATAAAGTTCGGAAGCATCATTAACAAGGTTAATTTAATAATATACACCTTTAATTAAATTTTGGTAAAGATGTATTTTTATATCAATAAGGACCGTGTAAGATGAAACGGAACGTTGGAACCAAAATCCAAGATAATAGACTAGACAAATAGTATCATCAAGAAAAGTCAGGTGGTTATGGACTGAGCAAAGCCTTCTGATATGGGAACGGAGTTACTTTAGTCAAATAATGGAGGTAAACTTAGTCAAAGAGACATTAAGAACCTGACAAACTTCCAATTCTTGTCTAAAGCCGCCATTGTTAACTACTATTCAAATAGAATAAAATATGAAGTAGATACAAATTTCAGAAATGTATTTGCCATTCATTATCCAGAAAGTAAAAAGCATGGCATCATCTATGGAAGCTAATTTCTTCATACTTTTTTTGTTGGTTTTCTGTTCTTCTATACACAATATTATTTCTACTACAACAACAGATTTAATCAGTACAAATCAATTCATCATAGATGGTGAAACTATTGTTTCATCCGGTGGAACCTTTGAGTTGGGATTCTTCAGTCCCAGCGATTCCTCAAATCGATATATTGGGATTTGGTACAAGCAAATACTTCCACATATCCAAACAGTTGTATGGGTAGCAAACAGAGAAAAACCACTCACGAATACATCTTCAGTACAACTGAAGGTCACCAAGCCTGGAATACTTGCTCTTTTCAACGACAAGAATGAAACTATATGGTTTACTAACACCTCAAGATCAGTCCAGAATCCAGTTGCAGTGCTTTTAGATTCTGGTAATCTTGTTGTAAAAGATGCAAATGATAACAATCCAGAAGATTTCCTCTGGCAGAGCTTCCATTTTCCGACTGATACGCACTTGCCCGATATGAAGCTTGGCAAAAATTTTAAAACTGGCCATGAGGTTTACCTTTCAGCATGGAAGAGTGATAATGATCCAGCTCCAGGAGAATTCACTCGTAATATTGATCCTACTGGATATCCACAGGTTCTCACCAAACGTGGCACAGCTGTATTAAACCGTATTGGACCATGGAATGGTTTACGATGGAGTGGGGCACCCATACCACTACTAACACAAAACAGACTTTATACATTTCAATTTATTTTCAATGAGGAGCAGGTTTACTATATTTTTTCTCTCACTAATTACAGCTCGGTTTTATCAAGAATAGTCATCACTAGCAATGGTGATATAGAACGCTTCATGTGGGTGGAGCAGACAAAGAGATGGCATAGCCACTACAAGTTACCTGCGGATAATTGTGATACATATAGCTTGTGTGGTGAGCATGGGAGCTGTGACTTAGGTACTCAACCTATTTGTGGATGTTTGGACAAGTTTGTACCTAAAAATCTACAACAATGGGAAAAGGGAGATTGGACAACAGGGTGTGTTCGGAGGACACCCTTAGATTGCAAAAGGGAACATGTATTTATAAGATATCCTGGAATCAAGTTGCCAGATACTAAGCACTCTCAGCACTATAAAACCATGACACTCGAAGGGTGTAGGCAAGTATGCTCCACGAACTGCAACTGCACAGCTTATTCAAGTCTAGATATAAGTAACGGAGACAAAGGTTGCTTATTATGGTTTGGGGAATTGGTTGACATCAGAAAGCTGTCAGAAAGAGGACAAGACATTTTCATCAAGATGGATTCTTCAGAGGAAGGTAACCTTCTTTTTTTTTTTCAATTGAGGAAGGTAAGAACTTGTTTAAGAAATTTCCCATGTGTTTCTTAACTCTCTTTTTTCAACAAATAGAGATGATATAATGCAAAGTTAGTGACCTGTCTTGATTTGCGGTGGTTGACTTAAAAAATTAATTGTAGAATCTGAGGCAGGTTCAAAAAGAAAGAAGGCAATGATACTTGCACTGAGTTTCTCATTGTTGATGGCAACGATTCTGCTAATCCTGATTTTGTTGTGGTACAAGCGCAAAAAGAAGAAACTGAAACTCAGAGAAGATTTTGAGCTGCCACTGTTCCCATTGTCTACAATAACAAGAGCCACAAATAACTTTTCGCTCAACAACAAGATTGGAGAGGGTGGATTTGGACCTGTTTACAAGGTATACAGTGTAAATTTGTTGGAACGGTAACTAGTTTATGCTCAAGATCAGAGTGCTAGAAATGATTTTATTCTGCAATATTCTAGTCTTTGTAAAATCTATGTTCTGCTATTATACATTTGCCATTTCTAGGGAGTACTGGAAGAGGGACAAGAAATTGCCGTGAAGAGACTGTCGAGGACTTCCATGCAAGGAATTGACGAATACAAGAACGAAGTTATCTATATTGCCAAGCTTCAGCATAGAAATCTTGTGAGACTTCTGGGTTGCTGCATCCAAGGGGAAGAAAAGATGTTGATCTATGAATACATGCCTAACAACAGCCTAGATTCATACATATTTGGTTTGGATTTCTAACCTATTGTACAAACTAAAATGAGTAATAATTTGATCTAGTAGTCATAACATGAAAAAATATGCTCACAAGAAAGCTTATTTTGCAGACCAAACAAAGAACAAATTACTTGATTGGCCAAAGCGTTTCAACATCATCAATGGAATTGCTCGTGGCTTATTGTATCTCCATCAAGATTCACGACTACGGATTATTCATAGAGACCTTAAAGCAAGCAATGTTTTGCTAGATACAGAAATGAATCCAAAGATATCAGACTTTGGCATGGCCAGAAGTGTTACAGGAAATGAGATGGGAGCAATGTGGTTGGGACACAGTAAGAATCTCTAATATCATACAATGTACTCTCATATGATATCTTTGCTTCTTTAATTCTTATGGTGTTGTTTTATTGGCACAGCGGTTACATGTCCCCTGAATATGCAGTAGATGGGATCTTCTCGGTAAAATCAGATGTGTTTAGCTTTGGGGTATTGGTGTTAGAGATTGTGAGTGGCAAGAAAAATAGAGGATTTATGCATCAAGATCACAACCTTAACCTTCTCGGTCATGTAAGCATTGTTTAACCTGTATTACGCACACTAATCATTTTTTTCTTTACAAAAATAGAATTTGTCATGATCCATATGATCTAAACTCAAACAGGCATGGAAGCTTTACAAAGATGATAGGTCCTTGGAACTAGCTGATGAGCAGTTAGCTGATTCTTGTAATATTTCTCAAGTTTTAAGGTCAATTCAAGTGGGTATATTATGCGTGCAACAACATCCAGATGATAGACCAAGCATGTCTTCTGTGGTTCATATGTTGGCTAATGAGAGTCTACTGCCAAAAGCAAAAGAACCGGGATTTTTCACAGAACGAAACATATTCGATGAAGGAAAATCAGGATCGCAGACAAGAAGTTCAAAAAATGAATTCACAATCACAATGTTAGATCCTCGGTAGGTGTGACAAAATAACTATTTAAACTTGTGTGTACATGAATAGGAAAGATATGTAAGAACTTAAAATAAACATCAGGTTGAATTTTTCTACTTTATTATATTATCTACTTAAGCATTGGATCTTTTTATCTATTTCTGTTGTTCTTCGAATACATACTTTAGGTATGTTTGTGTTTCTTATATAACAATAAAGACGAAGAAACTGATTTTAATAACCAAATGTTCCCAATTCATATTCACTAAATCTGCTATAACGAAGCAATATATTTTGAACAATTCTTCTATAAGTGAATACAAAATTAACTCAAATGATTGCCCAGGTAATATTAATATAGAATGACTACAACACCAACTTTCCCCAAATATCAAAATCATCAAAGTAACAGCAAAGAACCATACCAAAGTAGAGCTTCTTGTAAAGGGAGAGGCGACTGCCGGAGATGGAGTCTGGAAAGGGATAATTCCGGGAGATTAGCCTGAAAAATCTACTTTGAGGAAATGGGATCTAAGAACGACCAATTTTGTTGTAAACATCAAAAGGGAAAATATGGAATACTCACATATTTACTATGCAATTTTTTTTTGTGTGGGTAATTATTGCTATTTTTATACTCTTTTTTTTTTTTTTTTAGTGTTTAGTGTAACTTTCTATATTGCTCTATTTGGATTTAATGAAATTTTCTTGGTATTTATGGTTTAAAAAAAGAAGCTTCCCACCATTTCCCTCGAATCTAAGGAAAATAAGGTGTTAAATATTTGACTGAAACATCACTTACAAATTGAAGGACGTCCACTTGTCCATTTCATGTAAATTATGTTGAGGTGAGCTATAAAATAAAGGCCAAAGTCATCTACAGTCCCTTAAAGTTGTCCGCATATTTCATTTAGACACTCCAATTCAACCTTTTATCTATTGAACACTTTTATCTATACAAAAATTGTTCCTATTAGACACATTTTGATATCAGCAAAAAAAATGTCAAGAGTGTGTGATGCACTTGTCATGACATGGCAAACTAACTAATTAAAAGAAGCCATGTGTCTTTTGGGCTCCAAAATAATTATAATTAAAAAAATAAACTAAAATCCTAAACTATGTATGTTGCCGCCTCCGACCCGCCCACTCCCCCCACTTCATCTTCTTCCCCTTTTTAAAAAAAAGCTTAAATCTCCTAAATTTTTCTACTTCTTTTTTTAATTTATTTTTGTTTTCAAGCTTAGATTCAAGTCATGTTTGAGTTGATTTGGCAGAAAGAAAGAGATGTGTGGTGGCAGTGTTTTCGATGAACAAATTAAAATTTGTGATTGATTGTTTGAAAGGCTAAAAAGAAAGATATTGACAACGATAGATTTGGAGAAAAATGAGGTGGTGCCAATGGTGGGAGGTGGGTTAATGGCTGGTTAAAAAGGAGAAAGAAGATGATGGCCTGAAAAAATAGGGAAAGAAGATGATGGTCTGCAAAAAAAAAGGGGAAGAAGATGATCGGAGAAAGAAAGGAAAGGAGAATTGTGGATATGGTAACGGCAGATCTAATTAAAAAACAAGGTGGCGTGGAGAAGAAGAATGATTGCAGCTCGAGAAAGAAGGGGAATGAAATTTAATGGTGGGACACCGGTGATTGCGGTGGTGAGAAGGTGGTTGCAATGGTGGTTGAGTCAAAGAAGAAGAAGAGATGCTAATTTAATTTTTTTTTTTAAAGATAAATCTTTTAACGTTAAAATATTGGAGAAAAAACAATTCACGCACCCCATTTGCGTGACTCACAAACGATTTGCCATGTAGGCAAAAATACTTAGACGGTTCAAATCTAGGGTGGTAGATGTGTTTAATAGGTATTAGGTGTAGTTAAGGTGTTTAAATAAATAATGAGGACAATTTTGAGGGGCCGCATATGATTTTGGCCTAAAATATTAATAGTTTTGAAATAAAATGTGAAATCATTTTATTTTTTATTTGATTGGAAGTATTAGATAATTAAATTATTTATTTTATCATTTAAATCATAAATAAGCTATTTCATATACATACA
Organism: Solanum tacnaense; assembly: GCA_029582525.1. Lineage (NCBI taxonomy): Eukaryota > Viridiplantae > Streptophyta > Magnoliopsida > Solanales > Solanaceae > Solanum > Solanum tacnaense. The sequence goes on along the minus strand of JAJOOD010010481.1, from coordinate 2,008 downwards.
TATGATAACTTATCTCAAAATAATTTATTCCAAATTAATTAATCATAAAATAACTTATTCCTGCCCAACAACCCCACTAACAATACTAGTTTTTCCTAACTTGCACGGCAATTTCCTCTCTTGATTCTTTGAGAGGTGGACCCAATGATTTAAAAGTGTTGGGAACATCATTATTTTAAATATAAATAATATAAATATGTCAACTACTTGCTATAAATTTTGAGGTGAATTCTCTGAAAACTGAAGAAAAAAACAACCAAACGAACTGGACTATAATTAATAAAATGTTTTAAAAAATTAAAATTTGATACATGCTAAAGTGGAAAATCAAACCCAAGTAAGATCATTAAATGTCCATTTATGCACGTCAAATCAAGAGAGTTTTATTAATATTTCTCCATACTATCCTTAGTACTTTTAGATAATATACAAAGTAAAAGTTGTTAGATTAAAAGTTTTAATATACCATTAATAAAGTTAATTTTGATATTATGTATTGGAGTTTTGCTTAATTTGATCTTACAGTTTTATATCGTGTAAAATCAATTTAAGAAAAAGCTCTTTCTAATAGGATTTTTGTCATATTTAAGACTCAATCGAAAATTTCGAATTAAAAATAAAAGAATTTTATCATCCCATCATAATCCTTATTAATCATATATATATATATTATTAGATCCATGTAAGGATAAACTTCAACGAAAACAAACAATGTATGCTTTCTTCTTAGCTTGTATTCTGCAATCGTGTATTAATATTTAATTGCATTGGTTGAGATTTTTAGGAGTCGGGAGCCTAAAGGGCAAAAAAAAATTGACAAAAATTTCAAAAGTGCACATCAATTTTTTTTCTAATCAAAAGGGCAAATATAGTTACTGACGTAGCGATTTTGTTTGACGCCTTAACAGATCAAAATTGTTGTCCTATCAGCGATTTTGTCCAACTTTTTTTTTCTTTCCAAAAATCGCTGCCAGTGCAGCGTTTTCGCGATTTTTTAAAAAAAAAATTAAAATCGCTGCTGTGGCAGCGTTTTTATAAAAACAAATTTATTTTATTTTTTTGGAAATTGCTGCCTTGGCAGCGATTTTTGTTAATTTTTTAAATTTATTTTTAAATAGCTGCTGTTGTAGCGTTATTATAAATTTTGTGGAATTTTTTATTTTTTTTTTAGAAATCGCTGCCATGGCATTGATTTTGGTGGAATTATTTTTCTTTTGATTTTTTTGAAATTTCTGTCAACTAATCAACATCATGTTTTATTTAAAAATATATGTAAAATACAAGGAAAATGACTGAGTTTTTGAAAAATCGATTAAACCTATAATTTAAGAGAAATCGAATTTTCAAAAGGATAGAGTCGCCACTTGATTTTTAGTAAAAAATCAAAAAAAAATATAAATAAGATTTTTCAAAAGACTTAAACAGATAAAATCAATTGAAAAAGGGTTCGAGTTCAAATGTACATTCCGAGAAGGTGTTAGGCCCTCGGAATGCCCGCTAACTCGCGGTTGACCGACGATTTGACCAAAATGCTTTTGACTAATTTTGAAATTTTAACTAAGTAAAATGACTCACTTTATTTTAACTAATAATTTTTCGAATTTAACTAAGTAAAAAACTCGCGACCTTGACTAATTTGGAAAGTTTAACAAAGTAAAAGAACTAATTTACTTCAACTAATTTTTTGAGAAAATATTAACCGAGTAAAAGGGAAATTCACTTTTTGTTATCTATTTATTATTATTACTATTATTAAGGGGAATAACTAAAGGAAAAACTTTTAAAGAGAAAACCTCAAGTGTTGACGGGACAACTAAAAATAAAACTAAGCATGGAACATAAATATAAGAAATTCTATTACTTTATTATTATTATTATTATTTATTAATTGTTATTTTTTAAAGGAAAATAAACTAAAGAGGGATCATCCTAAAGGGAAGTAATTTAAAGTGACGAGACTAATAAAATTAAAGCTAAGTAAAACACAGAGATACTTTAATTTAAATAT
>JAJOOD010010480.1:0-46114 GCA_029582525.1 Solanum tacnaense | reverse complement strand
AAAGAAAACAGAGTTGAAAGTAAGAAACAAAATGACCAACTTATTGTTCCTCCAATTCCTCCTATTAACCACTGCTTCATCCTTAACTCACATCTCTGCACAGACAATTCCACCACCACCACCACCGCCGACATCCGCCGCAACTCCACCGTCCCGCGCGGCGCAAGAATTCTTGGATGCACATAACAAGGCAAGAAGTGAAGTGGGTGTAGGCCCTTTGACATGGAGTCCAATGTTAGCCAAAGAAACTAGCCTTCTTGTTCGTTACCAAAGGGACAAACAAAATTGCAGCTTTGCAAATTTAAGTAATGGCAAATATGGTGGCAATCAATTATGGGCTAGTGGTACCGTGGTGATCCCACGAATGGCTGTCGATTCTTGGGTTGCTGAGAAGAAATTTTATAACTATGAAAATAATTCATGTACAGGGGATGATAAGTGTGGAGTTTATACACAAATTGTTTGGAAGAAATCGACAGAATTGGGCTGTGCGCAAGCTACTTGTTCGAAAGGACCTGCTACTCTTACTGTATGTTTTTATAATCCACCTGGAAATGTAATTGGGGAGAAACCTTATTGATGTGTGATTTTACATGATTTGTAAGGTAACTTTTGTGTTTTCAAGTTTGTAGCTTATAATAAAAAGTTACTCTGTTCATTTGCTGCTATTCTCCATTCTCTTTTTCACTTTCAGTATAATTGGTGCAGGGAGACTAAATCTAGAAGTTAAATTTGATGGGTTTCAACTTTTAGTTTTTAATTCGGAATCCATTACATCAAACTTCGAGTTCAAAATTTAGTATTTTGTTGATATTTCAATAAAATGTCATATGTATATTAGGATTTACCTCCGGTAGCATTTTATCGAAAAAAACTAGATTTGTTAAAGAATGAAATGTCCCATGTTTAATGATGAGATGGATGGTTTACTTGTAAGGCTTATACAATCTAGTTTCTCTCTCAAATGGCTTTTGAGATTGAATAGATTCATTTGTTTAATTACTATCAGAGCGAGATCCATTTTAGTTGATGTTGGGACTCTAAATGAAATTTGATGAGGTGGGTGTTAAAAGAATGAAAAAGTCCCGTTTCATTACAGAAATCCAGGCATATTGACACAAGGTTCATCTATTTTCGACATAGAACATAAATATATATTTAAAAATTCATGAAATTGCAACAAATAACAGATACGAACTCATAATTGAGTGGAGTGAGGGGCTTTAGCGGGAAAAGTTTTAATTGAAGTAGGGTGGAGCTCCTCTCCTTACCGTCAAGTGGCTTTCGCTCCTCATAGAGGGTTAGAAAATGACAGTTCTCATAGCAAAGATATCATAGGTTCAATGCTAAGAATCTAAGTGTTGACCCATAAAACTTAAAATTCTGAATCCGCCTCTGATTGAATCTACCTGATATCCACACCTTTGACCGGAGACAACCAAGAATCCTAATATAAAGAGGAGCTTGGGATTAAGACGTAGTTGATTGATGCAACCACACCCACAACAAATGTGAATCTGAATTATATATCAAAAACTTGAAGCCAAAAAATGATGTCGCATACAAAACACAGATTGTAGGCATTCTTCAGTCAAATCCTCCATTCTAACTCCAAAATTTGTATGCAGTTATACAGAAGAGAGAAAAGGAAATAAGTTCTCTCTGAAAAGGAAAACACAAAAGAAAAAGAGAGGTCTCACAAAACAATCTATTCCCACTCTCAATAATTCCACATGAGATAAACAATGATTTCACTTACCCTTAACGAGACTCGAACCACGACCTATTGGTTGGAGGTCGAAGTGGCTTACTACTAATCAAATCTCTATAATCACTTAAACAAGCTTTAACACACCATTAAACTAGACATTTCACCAGCTCCTTCATGATTAGATACCGGAAAGAAAAATTATGAGGTACATATTCGATGTTCTTGTGAGAATTCTTCTGCTGAATCATCTTTATGCTTCTTGTAAGAGATTCAGGTAAAGATTGCTGGATCATCTCTAAAACACCAGCTGGAAGTAGGCCAGAATCTTTAGCAAAGGACTCCACAACTTTTGGCAAAACAACTTTCTTATCCTTCTTCAGACCAAAAGTTGCTCTAATGTATTCTTCTTTTGCTGCTTCTAGCTCCTGAAACGCTCTATTCGGTGTATAAACTCGAACCTGACAATGGAAACGTTTTCCCCGTGAGACAATCAAATGTCATAATTGTTTATCAAGTCCTGATGTCAATTTCTAGCCTTATAAAAAGATATTGGAGCAATGTTCAATGCCATGTAATTCAATTATTATTGAATACAAGGAAAAATGATAATCGCAAACTTTAAGGAGAAATGAAGATTATGGACAATACCGCAGGATCTGAATGATTGCCTGAGCAGAGTGCAAAGTGCAGAAGGGGTTCTGGATGTTCAATAGCATAGGTTCGTCTTTCATCACCTGCCTTAAATTTTTCCCTAGAAGAAAGTAACAAGCGAAGCCACTACAATACAAGTACCAAATTTGAGAATGCCAACTATGAAACTAGTAAAACGAGACATGTAGGGATCAGAAAATACTAGGCATGAGTATCGGTCACTTAATATGAATACAGTAGGGACAAGATTTTTACAAGAAAAAGAAAATACTTAGATGCTTTTGCAAGTTTCTCGGATAAAGCTGGTTCATGAACTAACACAACTACTTGTAGAGGTTTTGTGTAGTAAAGAACATAGTTTCTGAATATGCAATTTAAGCAGAAATGCATGTATAACAGGAAACTATTTTAGAGGTGTACCTTTCCTGGATTAGACACCCGACATCCCAAGATAGAGTTCTGAATCACATTCGCACTGATTACATGACCACCGACATTATAGGCAGCCTGGATTAAGTAAAAAGGTTAGACAAAATCCACCAAACAACTCTTGGACAAAGAAATAAGTTTGTCTCACTAACCTTCAAGAGTAGATAAACTCTCTTCACAGTCTTTTGTGGAATGCCATAAGATAAAAATGCCTAGATAGGAATAGTTGAAAAACATGGTAAGCTCAGAGTGGATATGGAACTTCACAGACTTAACCTATAATTCTGAAAGTTTAATCAAGAAGGATAATTACATGCATCACCAATGCATTATGTATGTTAATCCAGAATGCTAGCTTTTCTTCATGACTCAATTTTCCCGGATCTATCACTTCTAGGCGAGAAACAATTGACCTGCAATGTAAAACATTATTGTGCATTTTACAGCAAGAAATTGCTAAACTACGACATGTTCACGAGATGCCTGAATCCAAATTTCCTTACCTGAAATTTTGCAACAAAGGCTCAATATCACCTAGTTTGTGACTATCTTTATATATACATTGTACTTCAACCATTGAGCTGTAAGGTCCAGTGGACTCCTTCAATCCTTCCACATGAAAAAGATTGTCACGAACATCATATGATGAATCTTTCCTTGATCCTGGGCTCCATAGGTCACATTGGTCTTTCGTAGAAAAGGCACTCATTGATGAAAAGGATGAGGTTGGCGAGAGACACGGATTTGCAAGTGGAGAATCAGCAAGTTTGCAAAATATGGTGCACATGCACCCTACCATGTCCTCAGACATCTTGTTTGGTGTCTCTGGAACATGATCAGAAATACGGGTGCCAAGATGCTCCGCCAAACTGATTAAATTTGAAGAAGAATTCTGCGCGTACTGCAAAGAACCAATTAAACTAAAACTCTTCATTCTCCACTTTTCATTGTTCTGCCATAGCGAAAATCATGACACTATAACATGGATAGATACAAAAGTAATATCTAATCATTTCCCTTTTCGTCAAAAAGGAAAAAATGCAGTAAAAACTTATCTCTGATACAACGTACCTCCATCATAGATGAAGGTTGAGACTGACAAGCACGCAAAGCTTTGCCTGGTATATCCCCTGTTGTGGAAGCTCTCTTTGACAGATCCGAATGTTGAGTTAGTGAGGAATGACTTCGATGGACCACAGATTCTATAACTCTGTCTTCTGCTGTGCTAGTTGTTTCTTTCCATGGATTTGACACTGACTGTCTATCAGGCTGAGCACAAGAATTTGTCCTTCTCACTTTAGTATAAGATTTAGAAAATCGAAGGCATCTTCTCATTTTGGCATACATAGGAGATTTTAGTATATCATCTCTTGTGGGAGGATACAAGGATGAGCTCTCTTGATCACATGCTCTTTTACTATATAACGAAAGAAGATACTGCTCCAAACGCCCTTTTTCCGACTCTAGTACTGCAATTTCTCTAATCAGTTCTGTAGTTGGCTGGATCTAATTGAAAAAGACATGACCAACACAGAGGGTATTAAAAACAACACAAAAAAAAGCTCAATTTTGACAAGAATAACCATGAGTGCGACGGTGAAAAAAATTATGGCAAATTTACAATACAGTATGTGAGCTTTACACTAGCTATGTTACTTCACAAGGAGATGTAAGAAGTTTGAAATGCTTAAATTTACACAAACAACTGTCGGAATCTCTAACTAGAAGTAACCAGAATAATATGTCATACTATAGTGTTTTCATTAAGGTTACAAGGAACAGGAGGAGATACCTCAGGCATTGAGATCGTCTGAGTGATGTTTTGCGAGAAAGATTCATATCCCAATGCTTTCTCTAGAGAACGTCGAACTGTGAGTTGGTGCTCTAATCTTCCCTCGAGTTGCATTATCTGTAAAGTAGTTAAGTTTTCGACCAATTTATACATTAATAATTTGTTGAACCAACTAGAAATAATTAACAGTTTCATCATCTCAATTTTCTTACCTCTTCCTTCAAAGAACTTCCGACTTCCTCAAATGACTGCTTCTTATTGCTCTTACTACAGTCATTTCTATCACCCTTATCCTAGACAAAAAAAAATATATCCTCAAATATCCCAAATGCTTGGTTAATCTAAGGCGTGTTCGTTGTTCATTTTCCTTCCTTTATCTTTGAGAGAAATTTGAAACTTTAGGCAATTGTTTGATGATGTAAAAACAAACTTGAAAGCGCACAAGGAAGAAAAACTACAATGCAAGTTAGCAAGATAAGGATCAAAAGTTCATGATGAGTCCAACAAAAAGTGCAACTTTTTTGTCACATTTTGCTATGAAAGCTCTAATATAAAAACAGGACGAACACATGGAAGCTTCCTTACCAAATTCAATTGATTAGAGTCCTCTACTGAATGATCCACATTGTCTATGAATCCGCGTGTATACGGGAAACTGCATTCGTGAAGATCAAATAGTAAAGAAAATGTTACAAAATCATACTAGCATAGAAGATTAAGCTAAAAAAACAACATTTTCTGGAGTACAAAATGGCTCCTACTATAAACAAACTTCATACAAAAAACTAAAACACTAGGAAATTAACAAGAGAAAATAACAAAAGCCCTTCAATTTTCTTTTTTCCATTTTTGCTACAAAACCTTTGAACTTTTGCTTTTTAAGACCAACATCAATGAAATTGAATCAAGAAAATTGCAACTTAGAGAAACCCCAAATACAAAAAATAAAACAGAGAAAGAGAGATTACAAAATACTACTCTCTCTGTTTCAATTTACGTGATATCATTAGGATTTCAAAGTCTAACAACTTTAGTTTTGATGGTGACTTATAATAATTAACAATTCAAAATATTTAAAAGACAAAAGAAAAAATCACATACAAAAGAAAAACTAATTGGACTCTCGAAAACAGAACGGTGCCACGTAAATTGAGACATAGGAATTATACATACAATAACAAGAAGAAATTAAATGGTTACCTCTTGGAACGCTTGTGTTTAAAATTGGTTACTTGCATTTGCAATATCTTTCTCCAACACCTTTTTCAAGAACTAACCTGAAAGCTTGCCATGAACATACTCTGAACTTTCAACACTAAAAAAACTTGCAAATACACAAAAAAAATCCAAGAAAAGGCAACCCTTTTGGCAAAGAATTAAAGTAAGTGGTGCATATATACTCTTTTGCTCCAAAAAAATCTGTTACAGGCAGAGTCCCAATACACAAGCTTTTTAGTAGTAAAGGTGAAGGAACTAAACTTTTTCAACAAAGAGCACATTAAATCTACTAAGTACAACACCTCCAAAAGCAAAAATCTTTACTTGATTACAAGGAAAGTCCTTTAAAGTGATGGCTGAATAATGAAGTGCAAATTAAAACTATAACTTTACAAGAAGTTGATGAAAATAAAAAATAAAATTAATGACAGCTTATAATTGGATTACTACTTTAAGTTGACAAATACTTTAGACTAGAAAATTTCAGCTGAAGTAAATTATTGGGAGTAGTATAAATTGAGTCATAGGGACAACAATGTTAGTGGACCATCCGAAGTTGCGGTTAAAAACAGAATATATACCCGCTACGTTTTAATTTGTTTGGCTTACTTTACTTTTTAGTTAATTTTTTTATAAAAAAAAAATGTCTCTTTCATTTTAATAATTCTTGTATTGTGAAATAGTTAAAGACCAAAAGATTATAAAAAATTTTGGTACATTTATACGTATTTCTAATCTAAGATTATAATATTCAAAAATTTATTTTTTTTACTTTTTAAAACTCTATGTAAAATCAATAAATAGAGGAATATATTAAAAACAGGTCTAATTAGCATGTCTGAGGCCTTTCCTTTGTTGTAAAAGGTAAATTTGTGTTTTTGAAGTTATATATTTTGAGACAATTAACAGAAAGTTTGTGTGCTTGAAAATTAGAGGTCTACTGAGTCCTGACACACTTGAACAAGTGTTTCATGTAGATCCAACAACTCAATAAATTAAGACTATATATTATATGTGCAAGTGTGTATAATTCAAGCATATTATAACCACTATTTATAAGGAATAGCATCTCATCAAACCTTAAACAATAGACATCTTTTTATTTGCTACTCATGGTTTTACCAAAAATATCATGCTTGTGCATAACCGAAAATCAACTAAGAAAAAATTAATTATTATTTGTTAAATTAATTTTAATCAAATATAAATAGTGTATTTTTTCGTTGAAGAGAGTTTGGATGAGCCCTTCGACGCTTCCTAGCTCGGCCCTTGTCCTAGAAGGTCTAGCTAGAGACAATCACTACAATTTAAAAGCTTCGACAAATCAATCACAAAATTGATCAGTCGTTACATATATATCTATCTGAAAATCAGTTTAATTTTTTATTGGTCTTCTACTTGAGGTCCCGAATTCACAAATTTCTTCTATATGTAAAATTGAATTTAAAGTAGAATCAAATGTAACAAAATTGATCAGTCGCTACACGTATATATATCTATTTGTAAAATACAATTTTATGAAGGTGTGCTTATCATTCACGAGACATCAAAGAACACTTACCTAGCCCTAGGATGAGAGGAGAAGGGTTCCGGAGCTCTTGAAATCGAGTGAAATGAGAGAATAGGTCAGATTTTACGTATTTATAGAAGCTGTCAGAGATCATTTACGGCCACTCATGTTTGGACCATACATCGAACATGTATGTGGGCCGTAAATGGACAAGCCTTCTTAAAATCTAAAATTTGAATCTTGAAAATAAGATGTGTTAGATGTCATAAGAAGTAAATATAACTTGATGGCATAAACATGATTTAAATTAAGAAGTATATATTACCTAATTAATCTCCATCACAATTGAGATCTAAATCTTGTAATTTAAAGCAATTTTGGAATACCTTTATTGTCATTTTATACTCTCTCAAGGGGATCTATGTATACGGGTGGGGTGTCATAGCATCGAAATGTTTTGATTAAAAAAATAAAAATAAAATAATATATATATATATATATATATATATATAAAATGTATAAACACTCAAAAAAATGATGGGGAACGTAGTGCCAGTGGTGTAGAAGCTTCTATATGTATTATACTTGTGGATGCGAATGTTAGTTAGAAGCTTATTGCTAATTACTTGGGGGGGTCAAAAGTTTAAACTCAATTTGGACAATTTTTTTGACAAAACATAGCAAGCCCTTTATTGTTAAAAAAAACAATAGAATGGAACCTCGACCTCTAATTAATACTATTTGTCCCTAATTATTTGTCCATTTTTTAATTGACAAATCTATTAAGAAAATAATAATTGACATAGTTAATTTACCATTTTATCCCTGTTAATTATGAATTGGATGAATTAAAAACTTAAGATTTTCAACAAGTTTTACATTTTTCAAAGTAATTAATTGAAGGTATAAAAGGTAAAAAAAAATTGTTTTTTCTTGATCTGTCAAAATGGATAAGTAATTAGGAACAACTAAACAAGGAAAAGTGGACAAGTAATTAGGGAGGGAATATTAATATTCAAATAAATCAATTAATGAGCCAAGGTTCTTCTATGTTCACATAATTGATGATAAATTATACTCTTTTGGTTCTAATTTACTTAGTGTCTTTCGAATTTTTGAATTTTGAGATTCAAATAAGTCTATTTAGATCGTAATTTTTTTATATATTTTTTTAAAAATATTTTGAATTGTCAATTATTATGACTTATAATACTTTTTATATAGTTTAGAAATATGTAAATCTCATTTTTAAAAATTGAAAATTCCATGCGTAAATTTCTGATTCCGCTACTTCTACAAGGTCAAGTGAAAACAAACATTTTACTATGTTGGCATCGGTGTTCACGAGAAACAGTAAAGAGAAGCTGAGATGTTTAGATGTACATTTTTATTTATGGATCCGCTAATAGAAATACCAATTTTGAGTACCTATATAAATATATTGGGCAAATATATATATATATCGTGTCTATTTCTTTTGCTTTGCTGACGCAGTTGTGGAACAGAATATACGTCTTATTCCATATTATCAGAAAACTCTGTTAAATTCTTTTCATGAGACTCAATTCATACCTTTTTGTTGTGTCTATTCAAGTGTCAAGTCTACAAAGCATCTTCTAATAACGTGGTATATAAAAGATACTCCCTTTATTCCATATTAATGAGAAAGGCTGTAAAAAAATTAGCTAATATGAAATAAAAAGATAGTTAAAAAGTGTTTTGCCAATAATCAAAATTTGATTATCTTATAAGCAGCTTCTTCTTTCAACTTTTAAGAAACTCACGGTACTAAAATGGTCAAACAGAGATTAAATAAGAGCAATTCGTACTACAACAAAAATAGTTTTTAGCAACAATAAAAATGTATACTAATAAAGAGTTTTTTTCTGATATTAGTTAATTATCATTGAATTCAATATCACTATAAGCTTTAGGTATACATTTACCAAGAGAGTTAATTAATTGCCTCTAAAAAATTATTTACTGACAGTTAAGTTATTATCGTTAAATATCATTTTTAGTACAGTGTTTATGTGCTTTTAGCTAGTCTTGCAACTCCTCAAAAAAATATTGTTCGACTAACATTCCTAGAACAGTAGTTGAATCAAGATTTTTACTAAGGGGGTCAAAATATAAAAAAGTAAAGAGATGAAAAAGCCGAAGGGGATTACATTTATTGTATATACATAAAAATTAATTCTAACTCTATAAATAGTGTAATTTTCTATTGAAGAGAATTTGAATGAATTTCTCGATCCTACCTAGCTTGGACCCTGTCTTGGAAGGTCTATCTAGAGACAATCACTGCAATTTAAAAGTTTCCAGAAATAAATCACAAAATTTAAGAGTGTATCACCAAATTCAATCTAACTGAGGATCAGACAAATTAGAAGTGATACCTATAGACAATAGTACAGTTTGACCTCAAACTTAGTGACGACTAACTTCACGGACGGAGCTAGTATTTAAAACTGAAATCACAATAAAATTTAATAACTTTAGACTAAATTTTGTATTTGTATTCAAAAAATCTGTTTAATATATAAATACTTTATTAAGAATTTAAGTTTTTTAAGAAATCATATTTTAGAATCTAGAAAAGGTGGTAATAAATCAAAGAGAAAAGGCTCAAATCTGGAATTGAATTTTAAGAAAATATTTATTTATGTCATTCATTAAAATTTTGGCTCATTTATGTTATTTTCATTTGAGAAAAGGCTCATCTATGTCATTATTTGTAAACTAAAGATATTTTTGATTTTGCAGCCACTTTTTATACGTGGTCAATTATGACTCGGCACGTCATTAATTAAACCATCTTTTAAAGGGAAAAGGCTCAATTTCAAATATGTCATCGAACTTTGAGAAAAGACTCATCTATGTCATTCGTTAAAAGTTTGACTCATCTATGTGATTTCAGTTAATAAATAATGACAGATGAGTCTTTTCTCAAATAGAAATGACGTAGATGAGCCAACTTTTAACAAATGACATAAATGAGCCTTTTCCCAAATGAAAATGACGTAGATTAGCCAAACTTTTAACAAATGACATATTTAAGCCTTTTTCATAAATAAAATTACTTTATTAAGATGTACTTATATTAATTTATGTGACGTAATTAGATTCGATATGAAATAAAAAAGGTTTATAGATTTAAATATGTAATACAATGACTCCAAAAGCTTTTCATTAAAAGAAAAAAAAAAGACAATTTAAAATTAAATTATTTTAAATAGAAAAATCCATTATTCTTTTTATACTAATTTTTTGGTTTCCGATCCTGGATTCGGTGTCAGAACCCACATTGGAGTCCCAACTAGATTCGGATCGTGCACTCCACATCCTATTCGGAGGTGGCACTCCTAATTAACAGAATTTTCTTCATACCCAAAACTCAAACTCAAGATATAACTAAAAGTAAAATAGTCTCACACCACAATCCAGGTCTTTTTCACGAATTAAAAGAGAATATGTAGTATCACATAAAAAATTGTTGTCTGAGAATTATATAAGTTTCATATCATATAAGTGGAAATATAGAACGTGAAATAGTAAAGTTCATTACTGACTTTTAAAAGCAACATATGACTGTATGTGACAAAAAGACACTTACGATTGCAGACTCGAAAACAAAAGGAGGGAGTTAGACAGTGATGGTTCGATGACAGAAACGAAATCGTAAGCATATGTTATAAGTGGAAAATTAGAAGGTGAAACAATTTAGTACTAGTTAAAGGTAATTTCAAGTTCAATAGATTTTTCTATGATTCAATGCTGAAACACTGACTGTAATCTCTAAAGCAAAGTACATGAATAAAAAAAGGTCAATGCCAAAACTACACATGTAAGTTTTTTTGCATGTGACCTGTTCATGCTTTCTGAGGCGTTGTTGTTAAAACCAGAGACGAACTCAGGATTTGAAGACTTTGGGTGCACCAATATAAACACAGCTCCAATATGAGCTCTAAGCTTAACTTAAAATAAAAACAATAAAAAATGGCTTTAGTTGGATTCGCACCCTAGTCTCAAGGGTGGTATCTCTAGCTTGTATCAATAGCACAAGAGCACTTCTATGCTTTTCATGGGTGCACTGTTTACTATATCATAATTTCTACCAGTTTTTCAAAATAGATATACATATATACATATGATTTTTTCGAAAGTTAGCGGGTGGACATACACCCCTCTCCATAGTGTACTGGGTCCGCCTCTGGTCAAAACTGTGTTTATCCCAACAAACATATGTCATTTTTCTTCCATCTTGTAAGCTTACTTTACCTATCAACACTATCGCATGGAACACTTGGATGAACAGGTTAGTTAACATGGGTCATAATTACTGTAATACATACCTCATTTTCTGTCGTGCAGAATAACACTTAGACATTCTCTATAATTTGCAATATTACGCAAATTATGAGATTTTGGCGCATTCAGATATGTCTAGATACATGTATTTCAAGATACATGGAGTCAAATTTGTTTTAGATACATTGTATCAAAGTGAATTTACATATATCTAAAATACATAACAAATCTCACTCGTCTTTCTCCCATATCGCTCCCCAAATCACACCAAATACATACAAATACATGTATCTTGTATGATTCACATGTATCTGGATACATAACAAAATCTTGCTAGCCTCCTTCCCATCTCGCTTGCCTCTTTCGCTAGTTTAGTGTATGTGGTAGCAAAAATACATGTATCTAAATATATGGTAGAAAACTCTTAATTAGTGGTAAAATATGTAATATTTAAAAGTATAAATAATAATAATAATAATAATAATAATAATATATATGATAGTGAAGTATGTTTAGTTAGTATTTTATTTTATTCCCTTAACCAAACCTCCCATAGTCTATTAATGGAGGCTAAAGTGTATGATTCATGCTGATATATTTTAATAGTAACATTAGTAATTAATACGACCGTTTTCATGAAATAAAATGTATAATAGTGAGCTAATTCTATGATTCAACTCCGTGATTAGTGCTTGCAATACAATTGGAAAAGTTAACTCGACTTAATTTAAAAAAATGTAAGTGTCACGACCCAGACCATCATGATTGGCACCCACACTAACCCTCCGGTGGAAGAACCATTACTATAACCCAAACCAAGCAACTAAACCAAAAACTAAAGCATTTAAGGATACGAAAAAATGAATAATATCTAAAAACTGAAGTTCTCATAAACTTTCAAAAGATCTAATAACTAACAATGCGGAAAAATACACCTAGAACCTAAAAGTCAATGTACCAAAACATCTAACAACGAACCAAAGTCTAAACAAGAAGGGTCACAACCCCAAACTAACAACTAATAACTAACTAGAAAAGTCTAAATCCGAAATGTGGACATAGACGAAAGGAGAACTCATGACAACCTGGAAGAATTGGCTCTCCCTTGAATTCGAACTATGATCACTGATCTTCAAAACGAGGTCTGTCAATAGCCGCTTGAAGATGCCCCGTACTCAACAAAGAAAGAGCAAGTGCAGTATCAGTACACAACCACAGTGTACTGGTAGGATCACACGACTATCCCACAAAGTGTAACATAAGCAAGTCAATACAACATAATAATAACATGCATACACCGAACATATACAATATCGATTATCACATACTCAACAATATATATTTATAACAAGTCGTTGGTCCTCTCATGAAACCCAAACCCAAATTGTTAGCATACCGGAACGTGGTACCCAATTCAATGTTTATGCCGGAACGTGGCAACCGATCCCATAATTATGCCAGAACGTGGCAACCGATCCCATAATTATACCGGAACGTGGCAACCGATCCCAATTAGTATACCGGAACGCGGTATCCGATCCAATCAACACACCACAATCACAATCACAAGTACATTCTCAATAATCATACAATCAAGAAGTGATTCATGGTATATAGTTATTCATCTATCTCATTTACAACAAATGTGATCAATAATACAACATTCACATACATACATGTATCATAATGAAGCAAGAACAAACATACACCACACAATCATAAAATCACAACCATCACCTGCCTCAAAACAAGCTTGAAACCCTAAGAAACTTGATCTTTCCCTTTCCGAATTCGTTTAAGTCAAAAACTACAAAAGAGCTCCGAAAAATATCGAAACCCTCGAGACACAAAAGAAAGGTCAATCCAGACCAAACTTGACATTCCGGAGCTAACCGCGCTGATGGAATTTTCATTCGAGCACGTTTTCCAAGAATGTTGACCAAAGTCAACCTTAGGCCAAATTTCAAAGGCTAAAAACGCCTAATGGTCCAAACTCGCATCGAAGGCCTCGATACTCGTTCCAACTATGCCACTAGCCTAATTTGGCCATTCCGGAGCTGATGGAACAGTCAGAATTCTCTTCTGAGGTCTTCTTCTTGAACTTTTGATCGAAAATGATCGTTCAAGGTTCATAAGCTCCAAAACACAAAAACTCGCACCATGACCAAACGAACGACCAGGTGACCGAACTGTCAGTCCCAGCAAGTCATAAATGACTTGGGGTCGCTATAGGAACGCTCTAAACGACACATAGAAGGCAAGACACAGAAATGACCAGGAGGGTCATTACACGTATGCTTTCATATTTGAGGGTCTATTCATTTATATTCTCTTTACTTTGTTTTGGTTCCATTTTTATGTGAGTTAGCATCTCTATTTCATGTATTGCGTGATTGTCCAATGAACCAAATGATTGGGGTGCAGTTAATGCATCTTCTTATCACTAAGTTAATAGGCAAGATTCAGTTTTCTTTCTTAAGTTGTTACTAGATTTCAAATGACTGGTCCATTTCTTTGTGTGTGACTTTAGCTAAGGATTCAAGTATTTTGTCTTTGTTTCTACTGATGTCCAGATCCTCTTAAATTCACATGGATGCTAGTAATTTACTCTAAATAATGCATATTCCATTGTATGATTTTGAAACCTCCTTTCTTTGTTAAGGGTTGTGTTCTTTGGTTTGTTTCCTAAAAGTTTAAGTGCTTCTCATGTTAGTGTATAACATTTGAGTTTCAATTTCTTTTGTGTGCTTTATCATGAATAAAAGTAGCAATCTGGATCAACTTAATAACTTATTCATTTTTAGGTGGAGCATTTAAGTTAAATTTTCCTTAATTTGCCGAAACAAAAGTAATTTGCAAAGATGTTGTGTTATTTATCTTAAACCTATTCTTGCTTTATTCCAAGTTTATGTTGCAGTAAAATTTGTTTGTTTTCTTCTTTGGAGCGAGTCCAGCAAGCATGCCAACATGACTTATTTATTTGTGTCATTTTTTTACCTTTTTATTATGATTCTATGTCTTATTTTCCTTGGCTAATACAATTATTTTATGTGTATGTGAATTTGCCTTGAGTCCTCACGGACTTCTCTATCCCCCTTTCATTCCAATTTGGGCCGTAAAGGTCCAAATTTACTCTTCTTACTCGAGTCAGCCTCATTATCAGGTCAGAAAAATCGGCGAACAGGTTACAGGCAATATAAGGGTGGGAAATAAAATTTTCAGGTTCCATAAAGCTAAAAAATGGGCTGATATACCTTATGTATACACTGGTATACAGTTAAAAAATACGGTACACAGGTTCGAAATGCAGAAAAATAGATTGAGAAGGGCGGAAATACAAAGTGCAAATAAAATACAGGCTTCGGAAGGCCCAAAAAATGATTGGATACTGCTCAAATACACTGTTATACATAAAACATATACGCAGATTTTCTAAAGGCAACTGGCCCAAAAGCCTTTAGTAATTTTCAGTAAGCCTAGATGGCATGAAAATGGGCCAAAGCCCAATTAGACAAATCAGAAAAATTGAAGTGAGAGTAAATGGGCCAAAACCTATCATTTTGGCAACTTTAGACTTAGGACAGGTTCAAGATTTGGGAAATTTGATATTTCCTCTCTTTCCTTTTTTATTTGTTATTGACTAACACTTTTGGTTTAACTTAATTAATTTTCCGAAGATAGACGTTTCTCTTTATATTCAAAAGTTAAACATTTATTCTTTCTTATATATACCACTTATTTATTACTTATCTCTATTTTATCATTAGTCTTGTCGACACTTAAGTCTACCTCCCTTTAAAAATGATCCCCCTTTAGTTTATTTCCCTTAAAAATGATTAATTAGAAAAATAACAGTAATAAGTAAATAAAATAAAAAAATGAGTTATTTTACTTAGTTAAAATTTTAAAAATTAGTCAAAGTCATTTTTAGTCAAATCAGCGGTCAACCGCAAGTTAACGGACATTTCAAGGCCCTAACTCCTTCTCGAAATGCACATTAAACTTCAAGCCCTTTTTATTTCAATTGATTTTTATCTGTTTAAATCTTTTGAAATATTTATAAGTTTTCTTAATTTCTTTTTTTAAAAAATTAAGTGGCGACTCTGTTTCTTTTGGAAATTCAATTTATTTTAAATCATAAGTTTAATCAATCTTTCAAAAACTTAGTCATTTTTTTTTTTTTGAGTAAAACAGAAATGACGACTCTGCTGCAGATTTAATGAAGTTCTAACCAAATGATTTGACTATCTGACTAATTGCTATTATTGAATTGTTTATCTGTGCTAAATATGTTTAAATTTTTTATAACTGTCATTGCATTTCATGGCATATTCTATTGTATGTATAGTATAATAAGAACGATTTCTGCATAATCGCAGTCGCACTTTTTATACTCGACCCTTTTTCGAAATGATTAGCAATTTATTGGTACGTCATGCGTCCAATGATTGTCGTGAGTTCCAGCCTAAGTTGTCCACTTGGGTTCTCGATCTTTCTAAAGTCACTCTTAGTCAACTAGCGTAGAGCGAAACCCAAATCCCGAGTTAGAGCATTTTGAACTAAGTTTGACCCAACACCCATGGCGGGTTGGGCCCATTAGAAGCCCACCTTGTGTCTATTTGACCCATTTTGGTCAATAAAAGGCAATCATGCTTATGCATTTAATTGAAGGATGTATATGTCATTTTAAACAAATCAATTGTCAAGTGGGGGTGGGGATGGGGGAGAACTTACCTTTGTCTGTTTTTCTTGTAGGATGAATCCGACATGTGAGCCGTTGAGCACCCAAATGGTGACCATACCCTATCCTTACCTCCAAGTTTGGTGGAAGTTCATGTACGTGGAAAATAAGAAGAAAGTTCAAAGACACATATGTCATCTCACGTCATTAATGGAAATGATGGCTTATCCCGATTTGATTGGAACAATGGTGAAATTTTGGGACTGGGACAGCATGGCATTTCGGTTTGGGGAAGTAGAGTTGACTCCGACTATCAATGAAGTTCTTGCAAGTTATGAGAGTGTCGGCATGTGCAATAAGAGAAAACACCAACCCGATACTGATCTTCTATTTCCAAAGGTATGAGATTTTGACGAAATTAAAAAAAACTTTCACCTGTCAAAGCTGAATGGATGGAAAGGCTTCCCGGGTCAAATATTCCACTTCAAAAGTTGTATTATCGATTTGGATGCGCAAGAGCTTACGAGAAGTTCAAAGAAGAGTTTGTCTCGGAAGAAAAATGGAAGGAAACATGCCCCCTCCCTTTTGCGATATGCCTACTTGGGACAATGGTGTTTCCCCAAGGACCAAACTACATCATCCATCCAAGTGTAGTAATGGTCAACCATGCTATTTTTAATGGAGTAGGCTACGGGTCTGCAAGAAAGTACTACAATTTGGCTCCTATGATCCTTGCTGACATTTACAGGACATTGGATAGATGTAAAAATGGCACACATTTCTTTCAAGGGTGCAACCTAATACTTCAATGGTAGATGATGAGACACTTGATCAAATCTCATAACCCAAAAGAACCATATCCCTTGGAAAGAGCGAACAGACTCGAACGTCACGATTGGTGGGTGCAACGTAATCATTTCAATAAGATTGGGGGCCAAGAATTTTGGTACCCGAGACTTCAAGGTTTGAGAGAGGAAAATGTGCAGTGGTCGATACAATGCTTGGTAGTAACAAAATAAATAGTGATCCGAAGTGGAAAGGCCCATTCTCGAGTACTTAGACAACTAGGAGGGAAACAAGAACTTCCTCAAATCGAAGACATGACAAGATTTGTGACGGATCATGAAAATGGCGATGTCGCTTTTACTAAAAAAATGCTTCAATTATGGAAAACTTGAAGGGTATTGGGTGAGTCGGTGCCAAAGAGGTTTCGTCCTAAATGTTCTAAGGATTACAATGAATGGTTAAAGAAGAGTCTCGCCGGAACTATCGAACCCAGTCCAAACGTTCCCCATATAATTGCAGACGTTGGAGCCAAACATCAAATTCGACTTCATGACTCCAAGAGAAGTTTGATAGGAATGAGTTAGAGCATCAACGTCGGCATTCAGAAGATGCTGAAGTCATAGCTCATTTAAAGCAAGAGCTACAAAGAGTCAGGCAATGCATGTCAGAATTGGATGATACCATGGAACAACAAATTCAGTCGGTAGAGAGGTTTAGACATCAAGAAGGGGCTCGATTGGCTAGAGATCACCTATGGGGGATCATATATGCTATGTGGGAAGAGATCAGCATCGCCAAGAGGACCAGACTTGGTGAAGGATCAGGACGAACCTGAAGTTTGTTATCATCCCCTGCGTGGGATTGTTTTATTTATACTTTGTTTTGTAATATACTTTCCGAACTCTTTTCCCTGATTTTATGCTTGTTAAACATTTTTGAATGATATTAATGAAATATTTTGGGGGATAATGAATTGGCTTAAAAATACATATTCATCTTTAAATTCGCAAGGTCTACCATTGGTACAAAAGGGTCACATGTAAGTTTAAGACGCGATATTTGTTTGTTTACTTGTGTGTTTTAACTGTTTATGTGATACGTTTCTTTGAATGAAGATATTATTAGCCCACTCCTTCTCAAAAAAATTTCAAAAATCCCTACAATAACAAACACAAGTCACTACCAAATGTCCGACCAAAGTTTCCGAGTCTTGAGTTTCTCAACCAAAAATAAAATTCTACCACCAAATCCTAAAACATTACTCTATCATCTCAGGAAAGGTAAAATTGTTGCTAAGATTAAAAAAAAAGGCAATAATGTCGAGATGGAGACGATCGAGGAGAATTTAAGGATGAAACTGCATCGATTCAAACAAGAGATTCGAGAGATGGGAGAAAGAAGAATAGAAGTAGAACTAGACATCGCAGCTGCGCAAGCGAAAAGTGCAGCACTAGACGCGAAGTTAGCAGCTAAGATGGCAAGATATGCTATCATGAACGAGGAGACGGTTGATATGCGGAAGGAACATGATGTCTTTAACAATGATATAACCATGAGGCTTCAGAAGATATGCGGAAAATGCTCTTTCTTCAATCAAGAAGCCAATAGTGGTCCCGAAGACACTCACCCTGGAGCTACTGAAAAAGATACCGATGAGGAAATCATCTATATGCCTCCCTTCCTGGGACGTCTGAAAGGAGGAGACCAAAAGATCACTCTCCCAGCTTATGAGCGGACACATAGCGTAGGGGTAAGAGTCGTGCCGTGTGCTCTCATTTACGAGCACCTTAAGGCTTCACGCATGCTGAAGCATCTCGAAGGAACCACTTTTGGGTTTTGGCACAAAAGCTCTCAAAAGACGTGTGCCTACCACCCGAACCAAAGAGAACACACTATAGAATAATGTGTGGAGCTTAAGGCAGCAATTCGCAACCTGATCAACGTTGGAAGGATCCCGTATATGTAGGGTGAGAACATCGTCCTTACCTGTTACCAACCAGAGCCTAGTATGCCGGTCACTTAGCACACTTTCTTTTATTGTCACTACTTTACACCTTTTAAAAAAACGTTATTGGATATCTACAGTAAGTTAGTTCAAAAAGGGGTCTTGGCCTCTATCAGAAAGGATGACGAAGCAGTCGATCCCGTTGGAATTGAAATCTAGAAACCCTGCCCTTATCATGACGCCATAGATCACAACATTTGAAGGTGCCTCAGGTTTCGCTATGACATGGAATCCCTCATCAACATGGGAAAGATTCAAGTTGAGTTTGCCCTCCGTGATTAATACAACAGCCAAAAGAAGAAGCTTTGATAAAGGCACCATCTATCTTTTAGGAGCTTTATTGTATGTTTTTTTTACTTTCCTTGTAATCTTCAAGAAATGAATGAACGAAAATGAGAATTTTCTCTTGTATTCGAACTACGTAGGGCCTGAATTCTCCTTGGGAGATACGTAGACAGTCTTTCAAGGCCCGGACCCTATCTCTTTAAAAAAATAAATTCACCCTTTCATTCTACAAGGAAACATTGAATTCACATCAACAGACGCCGAGAGATGTAGCAAGAAGACTTTAGCTCAACGCAATTTAACCTTTCTGAGTCACTAGCCTCAAAATAAAATGAGCAAATTCCTGCTTATTCAAAAAATCAGTCTCAATTATTCGTGGGTTAACATGTTCTCAAACGAAGCAACTCTTATGTGTTTATCTGCCCTCTAGGTGATATTTTGCATCATATTGCTATGAATAAAAACTAATATATTTGCCTTTGAGTTGTTTTTCCTCTACAGGTACTTAGAATTGGTCTATGTCGATAAGTTGGTTGATCATCCCTATTATACAAGATCAAAAGCTCCAAAGGATTCCTTCCTCGGTCAGAATTCTCGGAAAGGAAAATCAGCAATGAGTGATAACAATGAAGAGATTGGCCTTACCGATGTTGTCGTGGCTTAACCCAACATTGTTGACCAGAACGAGCTAATTATGCAGTTGATGCAGCAGATCACTGAGATGAGGGTCGAAATGCAGAGAAGGCAAGATCTGCCTAATCCGATTGTTACTTTCAATACAACAGCAGACGGAAGGCCTCCACTACACTTTCCTCCTTCAAACGTTGAACAATCCTGAAACCCACCCTCTAAACCTGCTCAGAATCCCTCAACCATCGACCTAACCACCCAAAATCCCCATTATGCCTCCGCCTCTTACCAAACACCACCTCCTCCTCAAAGTATCAACCCCCAAGCGCCACTCGCCAACCTCCAAACTTATCCACCCCTCAAAACCAAATCGTCAACAACCCCCAAGCCTCCCTCTATCACCAAAATTGACATACCTGCCCGCAGACTTTCCCTCAAAACGATCAAGCCCCTCAAAATGCCCAGAGTCCCTTCATTACTCCACCCCTACAAGAAAAAAACCACCTTCCAAATCCCGGTCCCCAATGAGCATGACGACAATGGTTCTAAGCTCAACCACTATAAGGAGCGAGAGAGAGTCGAGGTCAAAGGAAGAGGCCACCAAATTGGATATGAAGGAAGAGATCCGAAAGGCTATGAAAGAGTTACAGTGTATTCCTGAAGTCACCGATTTGAGTTATGAGGATTTATGTATTCATCCAAATTTGGACCTCCCAAAAGGGTTCAAGGTGCCAAAATTTGACATTTTCGGAGGAATAGGGAACTTCTTGGCGCACCTGAGGGCCTACTGTGACCAGCTCGTGGGAGTTGGAAGAGATGAAGCTTTACTAATGCGGCTTTTTAGCCGAAGTCTGAGTGGGGAGGCTCTGGAATGGTTTACATCTCATGAAATAAGTCAGTGGCCTAGCTGGAATGCTCTGGCTAAGGACTTTATCGAACGATTTGCCTACAATGTGAAGATCGTTCATGATCGTTATTCCTTGGAAAAAATGAAGTACAAATCAAATGAAAGTTACAGGGATTTGCATACAGATGGAGAAAGGAGGCAGCTAGAGTTCGACCTCCTATGTCTGAGAAGGACACTGTCGAAGTATTTGTACGGGTTCAAGAGCCCGAATATTATTATAGAATTATGTTGCTCGTTGGAGCAAAGTTTGCTGAGATAGTCAAAGTAGGTGAGACGATCAAAGATGGATTAAGAACCGGGAAGATTGCCCATGTTGTTGCCTCGCTCGGATCCTCGGGTTTGTTGAAGAAGAAAATAGAAGATGTGTCTTCTATCTCTTATGAGGGGAAGAAGACCCCAAGGAAATCCTTATCACACCAAGGTCATTCTCGACCTTCACAGAGTTCGTACCCGGCTTGTTATGCATAGGATGATTACCAAAATACCCATCCCCTCAATTATCAAAATACCCCTCCCCCAGTTATCAAAATACTCCTCCTCCCAGTTATCCAAAACCTCGCCCTCCTAGCTACCAAACTCCCCCTTCAGTTTACCAGACTCCATCTCATCACTATCGAAACGCCGCCCCCAACTATGCAAACGTTCAAAAAAATTACCAAATGCCTCCCCCAATGTACCAAACCCGAGCTCCACTTTACCAAAATACCCCCTCGAACTACCAAGCTCCACAGCCAAATTACAAAACCAATCCATACCCAAAATATCAAGCCCCACGTGCAAACTCTCCAAATTATCGTCAAATGCCTCATCATCAACAAGGCGATTATGATCCCCCCGTCCTAGATTTGAGAAGAAACCCGCTATAATTTTCACTCCGCTCATTGAAAGCCGAACAAAGTTGTTCGAGCGATTAACTGTGGCAAGAAATATTCATCCAGTGGGGCCAAAGTCGGTTAATACTAGCTCAAGGATTTACAGATCTAATCAAAGGTGCGCATATCACTCCAACGGTGTTGGACATGATACCGAGAACTATATTAACCTAAAGCACAAGATCCAAGACTTGATTGACCAGAGAGTGGTCTCTCTCCAGACAGTCGCACCCAATGTCAATAGTAATCATTTGCCAAATCATGGAGGTGTCACTATCAATATGATAGACACGGATGAGGATTGGTGCGTGACAAAGGCAATAGTTCCGATCGCTCCTGATAAACTGGAAATGGTTGTAGCTTCATTGAGCATTATAGAGAAGAAAGAGTTTGTGATTCTGACACTCGAGAAGGTTGTTGCCTTGGTGCCACAAGAAACTCTTGCCCGACCAAAGTTTGTGATTGAAACGGCTATCACCCAAGGTATGACCCGATCCGGCAGGTGCTACACACCAAAAGAGTTAGCTCAAGGAGTGCAAAAAGAAGATAAGACTAAAAGGCCAATTAGTGAAGTTGAAGCAGAAGAATTTCGGAGAAAGATGCAACCAAAAGTTTACTCTATCGTGAAGCATATAGAGAAAACACCCACTCAGATTTATGTATGGGCTTTGTTGATGAGTTCACAACTACATAGGCAAACTTTGATGAAAGCTTTGAATGATACTTATGTACATGTGGGTACTAACAACGACAATCTGGCGGACATGATAAACCAAGACGTTCAAGGACACCGCATCAATTTCTGTGACGAAGAGCTGCACTTTGAAGGCAAGATGCTCAACAAAGCTCTACACGTCACCATTATGTGCCGAGACAAGGTCATAAATCGCCTTTTGGTCGATGACGAATCTGGTCTCAATATTTGCCCACTTTCGACTCTGAGGCAACTAAAATTCGACTTAGAAAAGTTTACCAGAATTAATTCAATGTGAGAGCTTTTGATGGAGTGCAAAGAGACAAGTTGGGTGCGGTAAACTTGAACATTCAGATGGGTCCTGCAAAATTTAATGTGTTATTTCAGGTGTTGGACATAAATACCAGCTACAATTTGCTTCTGGGAAGACCGTTTATCCACATGGCTGGGGATGACGGGAGCCATCCCAATGGGTATGCGCTGATCGTTGATGATGTCTCTCGAGGTTGTGATTTCTACACGGTAGAGATGGTAAATACCGCCGGTGATTATTTGGCTCCACATCCCCATAGGCCTCCTGTGTACAAGATAATTGCTATTGTTATGCTTCGGAGTGGTTTCAAACCAGGTTTCTGGTTGGGGAAGCATTTACAAAGAATTGTCAAGTCTATTCAAGTTCCCGCCAGAGGAGCAAAGTTTGGTTTGGGGTACATCCCCACAGATGATGAAGTAGAAATGAAGAACAGGAGTGTTGACCAAGCATTGGCCAGGACAATTCCTCATCTGTACCAGTCATTCCTTGTGTGAGAATATGTCAACGATGGTGGTCTCGAGGAAGGAATCTGGGCCTTTTTGAGAAGATTGATGCGGTCATCGAGGAAGAGGCTGGGACATCAGGCATCCGTGATGAAGAACCTGCGGAGCAATTGCTAAATTAGACATCCACACCACTACTGATTTCCCACTCATCTGGGTAGAAAGGACATGTGTTTTTGTTTATTTTTTAAAATCGGTGATAGTCCGGAAGAGGCCCGAGACCCACCCTTTATGCAGTTTTTACTTGTTTGAAGTTTTAAAATTCCCTTGTGATGTTTAAAAAGGCAAAATGGCCCTCGGCCATGGCCAAAGTTTGCGCTTTACTTTCCTAACTTCTTTTGTTTATGCTTTCAGTAATAATAATTTAAAACATCCAATATCATGTCATGTCATGAGCCGAACGAACAAAATGAGGCAGGTGATGATGAATCGAGGTGTATGAAGATGAAAATGAGGTACCCAAACATGTTGCTGAAGAGTTTCAACAATTCAAGAATCAACACAAGTCGAATTTAGAGAAAACAGAAATTGTGAATCTCGGAGATGAGAAATGTGTTAAAGAAGTAAGAATCAACGTCCATCTGACTGAACCTTAAAGAAAGGACCTGGTTCGTTTGCCTAGAGAATACATTGATGTATTTGCTTGGTCTTACAGAGATATACCAGGGCTGAGTACGAATATGGTGTCCTACAAGTTGCCGATTAATCCAAAATTCAGTCCAGTAAAACAAAATACTCAAAAGTTTAAGCCTGAGTTGAGTTTAAAGATCAAAGAGGAGATCACCAAGCATATCGAGTCTCAAGTAATGGAAGTGACGTAATATCCGACTTGGTATCCAACGTTGTTTCGGTTGCCAAGAAAGATAGAAAGATAAGAATTTGTATCGACTGTAGAGATCTCAACAAAGCAAGTTCGAAAGATAATTTTTCATTGCCAAACATCCACATTCTCACTGATAACTGTGCTAAGCATGAAATGCAGTCGTTTTTGAATTGTTATGCGGGTTATCACCAAATCCTGATGGATGAAGAGGACACAGAAAAGACAACTTTCATTACGACTTGGGGTGTATATCATTATCGGGTAATGCCATTTGGTCTCAAGAATGTCGGTGCTACTTATTGAGAGTTATGACAACCATTTTTCATGATATGATTCATAAGGAGATTCAGGTATATATAGATGATGTCATAATCAAATTCCGCGAGAGTTCGGATCACTTGATTCGTATGAGAAAATTCTTTGATCGCCTACGCCGGTACAATTTGAAGTTAAATCCCGCTAAATGTGCTTTTGGAGTGCCGGCTGGAAAATTGTTGGGATTCATAGTTAGCAGAAGAGACATGGAGCTTGATCCTTCCAAGATCAAAGCGATTCAAGAGTTACCTCTTCCGAAGACTAAGAAAGAGGTGATGAGTTTCTTGGGAAGGCTGAACTATATCAGTCGGTTCATAACTCAATCCATCGTGGTGTGTGAGTCTATCTTCAAGTTGTTGAAAAAAAATGTCTTGATCAAGTGGACCCGAGAATGTCAAACTGCTTTTGATACCATCAAGAACTATTTGTCCAATCCACCGGTGTTGGTTCCTCCACGGGAAGGAAGTCCATTGTTACTGTATCTGTCTGTCTTAGATAACGCATATGGATGAGTGCTTGGTCAACATGATGAAACTGGGAAGAAGGAGCGAGTCATCTACTACTTGAGCAAGAAATTCACTCCATATGAGGCTCAATACACTCTTTTGGAGAGAACATGTTATGCTTTGACCTGGATTGCTCAAAAGTTGAGACATTATTTGTCTTCTTATACCACATACCTTATTTCCAGAATGGATCCTTTGAAGTATATTTTCCAGAAAGCAATGCCGACTGGTAAGTTAGCTAAATGGCAAATGTTTTTGAGTGAGTTTGACATTGTGTATGTGACACAAAAGGAGATAAAAGCAGAAGCCTTGGCTGATCATCTCGCGAAGAATCCAGTTAATGAAGAGTAAGAACCGCTCGAGACTTATTTTCCTGATGAAGAAGTTGCATTTATGGGTGAAGATATTTCTGAAGTATACCCTGGTTGGAGAGTCTTCTTTGATGGAGCAGCGAACCACTAAGGAAGAGGTATCGGAGCAGTATTAGTGTCAGATTCTGGTTAGCACTATCCTAGAGCGGCTAAACTCTGATTTGATTGCACGAACAACATGGCAAAATACGAGGCTTATATCCTTGGTTTGAAGATGGCCATCGACATGAATGTTCGTGTAATGACCGTCCTGGTCATTTCTGTGTCTTGCCTTCTGTATGTCGTTTAGAGCATTCCTGTAGCGACCCCAATTCATTTATGACTTGTTGAGACTGACAGTTCGGTCACCTGGTCATTCGTCCGGTTATGGTGTGAGTTTTAGTGTTTTGGAGCTTATGAACCTTGAACGATCATTTTCGATCAAAAGTTCAAAAAGATGACATCGAAATCCAATTCTGACGATTCCATCAGCTCCGGAAAGGTCTTTTTATGTTAGTAGCATGGTCGGCATGACTCCCGAGGTTTTCAGTGTGAGTCGGTGTGATTAGGCGTTTTAACTTTAAGTTTAAGCCTAAGTTTGACTTTGGTAAACATTCTGAGTAAACGCGCTTGGATGAGAATTCCGTCAGCGCGGTTAGCTCTGGAATGTCAAGTTTGGTCTAGATTGACCTTTCTTTTGTGTCTCAAGATTTTTGATATTTTTCTAAGCTCTTTTGTAGTTTTTGACTTAAAATGGCATTTGGGTGTGGAACCCACTTTTTGTCAAGATGACCTCGTATGGAAATTTTGACTGTGCCATTGAGTTTGGAATATCGAATTTGGTATGATTGCATGTCTTGTTTGCGTGCACGGGGTTCCAAACGAGTTCGGAGCACCCCGTCAGAGGTTTTAATTTTGGGAAAAAATTGCAGAAAATCTGCTATATAATGCAGATATATCAGCAAACATTCCCAAACATAAAACCCTCATAAGTCTCTCATCTTTCATCCGAATTAGGCGATTCAAAGAGCGGGAGCTTCGTATTTTTAGTGGCTTCGCTGTAGAGTGTTCAGAAGTTGTTGGGTGCACGTAGTTCGAGGTAAATTTTGCGATAAACCTGACTGTTGTACCCATTTTTAAGTTTTTACTTTTGGCATCCTTGTTTTGGTCATATCTCACTCATTTTAGCTCAATTTTGGGTGATTCGAAGTCCTACGTGTTGGAAATTGTCTTGGCTTCATTGTAGAGTGTTCAAAGAGTGCTAGGCACCATTAGATCCTTGTAGATTTCAAGTTTAGACTGCTGCAATGTTTTCTTTTAAGTTGATTAAAGTGTGGTTTTCTTGCTTGTTGGGTTTTGCTGCGTTTTGATCCCCGAATTGTATTCCATTTCGAAACACAAGTTTCGGGTGCTGTTTAGGGTGTCTAGACGGAGTCAAATTTAGACAATTTGGTGCGGGTCCCACGATTCCCTTTTTGACTCCAAAATTAACCCATCTCCATTTGTTGTGATTTTGGTGTCTAAACGACCGTAATAACGTTGTGACTCTATTTTTGATAGCGGAGAAGCGTTTTGAGGCCGTTCGGAAAGGGAAAGCTCCGGAGAAGTGATTTTGGAGCGCGTGTGATCGGCCTACAGGTAGGCTACGGTTTCCCTCTCTTAGATTGACCTCGAGAATGTAAATGCATGTTGATTAGTTGGGATTTTGGTTGGTAGTTATTGAATCACAATAGGTGTTTAAAAATTATGTTTTCGATCGATTTCAAGAATTATCGGGTAACTGTGAGCATCCTTTGTGTTATTAATTGACCCTCATCGCTATGTGGAGTGTTTGCATGCTTAATTACTGTTTATTTGAAGCATGTTGGGCCTTAGTTTAGGTTTTACTAGGGCTTGCCTTAGAAATGCATGATTCGAGATCGATAGGCCTTAGTTTTGCACTGACGTCGCTCGGCCGGCTTAGATCCCTATAGACTGGTGTAGCAGACTTTAGTCTGATAGTTTGGGCCTTAGCTAGGCGATACGCTTGCTCTGATGATATTTATCCTTGTTTCTCCAATACTGCGGCTTCACGAGTTACATTGGCGACACTAGTTCGGCTTCGCGATTTGAATTTGATTTTTGATTCGGTTCCAAAGACTTACATTGATTGGCTAAGTATGGACGGTGTTTCAGGGACATTTTTTAGCGTGGATCGACTAGGACTCTTTTAGCAGCTATATTGGCACCTTTATAGAGCATCCGGTTTAAGGTCCGGCCTCTATTGCCCAGATACTTATATAGAGCATCTAGTTTAAGGTCTGACCTCTATTGCCCAGATACTTATATGGAGAATCCGGTTTAAGGTTCGACCTCTATTGCCCAAATACTTATATAGAGCATCCGGTTAGAGTTCCGGCCTCTGATACTTAATACTTGTGATTGGTTACTTGGGTACTTCTTGTGAGCATCCGGTTTGAGGTCCGGCCTCCGCACTGTCAGATTCTACTAATTAGGGTTGAGGTTCTAGTTCGATGTTCTCCGTTCTTGGGTTCTTATATGCAATTCTCATTAGTTATAGTTATTTTGTGTACTCGTCGGGCTTATGGGGGTCCGTTCGAGTTTTTATTTAACTTACGCACGAGTGTACCTTCTGGGCTTATAGGGGTACAGTTAGGTGTAGTTAGCTTATAGATTACTTTAGTTAGTTCTTTCTTCACTCGTGTGCATTCCATTGTTAGTTAGATTTTCGTTCTTGACTTCGGTTTGTGTTATTCCTTTTTTTCATATTGCCTTTACTTTTCAAGTTCAGTCGGCCTATGATTCACAAGGAGATTAAGGTGTATGTAGATGATGTCATAATCAAGTCCCGCGAGAGTTCGGATTACTTGACTCACTTGAGAAAATTCTTTGATCGTCTACATCGATACAATTTGAAGTTAAATGCCGCCAAATGTGCCTTTGGAGTGCCAGCTGGCAAGTTGTTGGGATTTATAGTCAGTATGAGGGGCATTGAGCTTGACCCTTCCAAGATCAAGGCGATCCAGGAATTACCTCATCCGAAAACCAAGAAAGAGGTGATGAGTTTCTTAGGAAGGTTGAACTATATCAGCCGGTTCATAGCTCAATCCACCGTGGTGTGTGAGCCCATCTTTAAGTTATTGAAAAAAGATGCTTCGACCAAGTGGACCAGAGAATGTCAAACTGCTTTTGATGCCATCAAGAACTATTTGTCCAATCCACCAGTGTTGGTACCTCCGCGAGAAGGGAGTTCGTTATTGCTATATTTATCGATCGCAGATAACGCATTGGGATGCGTGCTTGGTCAACATGATGAAACAAGGAAGAAGGAGCGAGCCATTTATTACTTAAGTAAAAAGTTCACTCCATATGAGGCTCGTTACACTCTTTTGGAGAGAACATGTTGTGCTTTGACTTGGATCGCTCAAAAGTTGAGATATTATTTGTCTTCTTATACCACATACCTTATTTCCAAGATGGATCCGTTAAAGTACATTTTCCAGAAAGCAATGCCGACCGGAAAGTTGGCTAAATGGCAAATAATTTTGAGTGAATTTGATATTGTGTATGTAACCCAGAAAGCGATAAAAGCACAAGCCTTAGCTGATCATCTTGCGGAGAATCCAGTTGATGAAGAGTATGAACCGCTCAAGACTTATTTTCCCGATGAGGAAGTTTCGTTTGTGGGTGAAGATATTTCTGAGGCATACCCTTGTTGGAGAGTATTCTTTGATGGAGCGGCGAATCATCAAGGGAAAGGTATCGGAGTAGTCTTAGTGTCAGAATCTGGTCAGCACTATCCTATGGCGGCTAAACCCCGATTTAATTGCATGAACAACTTGGCTGAGTAGAAGCTTGCATCCTCGGCCTAAGGATGGCCGTTGATATGAATGTTCACGAGTTACTAGTTATTGGAGATTCAGATTAGCTGATTCATCAGGTTCAAGGAGAATGGGCCATAAAGAACCCAAAGATCACACCGTACGTGCAGTATATACAGAAGTTGTGCAAGAGATTTTGCAAGATTGAATTCAGGCACACTCCCAGGACACAGAATGAGTTGGCTGATGCTCTTGCCACCATCGCCTCGATGATTAAACATCCAGATACAAGTTATATTGATCTAGTGGATATAGAGATAAAAAAGCAGCATGTCCATTGTTCACATGTTGAAGCGGAACCAGATGGTTTGCCTTGGTATTTTGACATCAAGAAGTATTTAAAGACCGAGACTTATCCTGAGAATGCAACGTTCAACCAGAAGAAGTCGATACGCCGTATGGCCCTCAATTTCTTCGCAAGCGGGGAAATCCTTTATAGGAGGACTCCAGATTTAGGTCTTCTCATATGCGTGGATACTAGTGAAGCTGCGAAGCTTCTGGAACAGATATGTGCCGGAGTTTGTGGTACTCACATGAAAGGACTCACTTTGGTGAGAAAGATCCTCCGGGCCGGTTATTTTTGGATGACTATGGAGCATGATTGTTGCAAGTTTGTGCAGAAATGTCATAAATGTCAAGTGCATGGAGTATTGATTCGAGTGCCACTTCATGAACTCAATGCTATGAGTTCACCTTGGCCATTTGTAGCTTGGGGCATGGATGTCATTGGTCCAATAGAGCCAGCCGCCTCTAATGGACACAGATTTATTTTGGTTGTCATTGACTACTTTACCATGTGGGTGGAAGTAGCTTCGTACAAGTCGGTGACCAAGAAAGTTGTAGCTGATTTTGTTCGCAACAATTTGATATGTAGGTTTGGAGTACCAGAATCCATCATTACTGATAATGAAGCGAACCTCAACAGCCACTTGATGAAAGAGATATGTGAACAATTTAAGGTTACTCACCAGAACTCAACCGCTTATCGCCCCCAAATGAATGGAGTTGTAGAAGCCGCCAACAAGAACATAAAGAAGATTTTGAGGAAAATGATTGATAATCGCAGAGGTTGGCACAAGATGTTGCCATATGCTTTGTTGGGTTATCGAACAACTGTCAGAACATCAATTGGAGCTACTCCATATTTGCTAGTATATGGAACAGAAGCAGTTATACCTGCAGAAGTTGAAATATCTTCATTGAGAATCATCCAAGAAGCTGAATTGAGTGATGCAGAATGGGTTCGCAAGCGGATTGATCACCTAACATTGATTGATGAGAAGAGAATGGTTGTTTTTTGTCATGGACAACTTTATCGACAGAGAATGATTCGTGTTTTTCACAAGAAAGTAAGAGCCGGAATATTTGAAAGTGGTTAGTTGGTTCTTAAACGCATTTTTCCTCATCAGGATGAGTACAAAGGGAAATTCGCACCAAATTGTCAAGGACCCTATATGGTTCGTAAATTGTTATCTGGAGGTGCCTTACTCCTGTCGGAGATGGATGGCACCGAATGGCCGAAACCGATCAATTCAGATGCTGTCAAGAGATACTACGTGTGAAGTTTCAGTTTGTATTTCCGTCATTCCCTTGTAATCGTTTTATTTGCTTGTAATCGCTTTGTTTAGAATCTTATCCCTATGTAATGAACTACGTCTGACCTAAATTCTCAAGATTGAGATACGTAGGCGACCTATGTCGGCCTCGGTCACCCCTTTATCCCCTTTTAATATTTTTCTTTGTATTTGAACTACGTTCGACCTGAATTCTCAAGAATGAGATACGTAGGCGGCCTATGTCGGCCTCGGTCGGGTTTCTTTGTAATTTTCCTATTTTTGTTAATCCTCAAGAGGGGGAACTACGTTTGACCCGATTCTTGTCTCAACGGGATACGTAGGCACCACAACGGCTCGGTCATATCTCTTGTAAGATTTCTATTCTTCATTTACGATAGAAACTGGGACAGATTTTTGAGAGGGACTCAAAAATTCTCAAGAAAGAGATCTCTCCAACAAAGTCGGGACTGAAGTTACTTTGAGATTTGCAACTGGACAAAATTTTTGAGAAGATCTAAAAAATTCCGTGATTGCTCTCCAACAGTTCGAGATAAGCCAAGACAGTTAACTGGGACAGAAATTTTGAAGGTGGCCTCAAAATTTCAACAGGGTTTATCGACAGTTTAGAGCAACTTTGAATACTTCCCTACAAGTAATCAGATAGATCTCGAAATATCAACTCCAAATGGCATTCATTAAGCTCGACGTGACATGACACTCGGCAGTGACCTTTTTCGAACATTACTTTTGAAAACCTATTTTCCTTAAAGACCTTTTTTCATGCCTCAATTATTTTGCATAAAAATATTTTGTCTTATCTATCAAGAAGCGGGAGATCGGAGAAATCAATCGGAGATAGCAAAATAAGGAGCGGACAATCAAAGAGATCGACACATATCAGTTCATTTTTAAACTAACAATTTTTCTGTGGATGCAGGTCTATAAGCTCGCCCCAGGATCAGCATCTTCCTCCATTCAATAAATATGGAGAAGTTGAAAGGGCGAAGAGCTCCCAAAATTGATAATTTTTCTGTGGATGTAGGAAAAGTTTTTTATGCTTCTCATACCAAATAATTGGGAATATGAGCAGCATTATTTCATTCAAATTCTCGACAAGGCGAGGTCCATAATGAATGTGCAATTATGTTCGGGGATGGAACAAAGGAAAGCCTCGAAGATAGAAGTTTTATTTATTTTCCAGCAACTAAAGATGTCTGGAAGACGTTTATCTACATTATATTATCAGATATGATAATATTTCTTACCCTGAAGGGTCATTTATATTGTATTGTCAAATGAGATGATACCACTACTCCGAGAGTCATTTTATTATATTGTCAATTGAGACGATACCGCCACCCAGAAGGTACCTAGAAGATCACCTGTGTTCTCCGGTGAAACATTATCTTCGTTTGGTACCAGGGATGGCATCATCAGAAGAGAAAGAAGTCATGCATTGCAAGAGAAAAGGTCATGCATAGCGAGAAGAAGAAATCATGCATTGCAAGAGAAAAGGTCATGCATCGCGAGAAGAAGAAATCATGCATAGCAAGAGAAGGAAATCATGCATAGAAAGAGAAAGATTCATGCATAGCAAGAGTAAAAGTCATGCATCGCGGAAAAGGTCATGCATCGCGGGAAAAAAAAGTCATGCATAGCAAGAGAAGGAAATCATGTATTGCAAGAGAAGATTCATGCATTGCAAGACGAAATTCATGCATCGCGAGAGAATGAATTCATGCATTACTAGACGAAATTCATGCATCGCGGGAGAATGAATTCATGCATTGCAAAAGAATGATTCATGCATCGCGGGAAGAGACTCATGCATTACAAGAGAAGATTCATGCATTGTGGGAAAAAGATTCATGCATTGCAAGAGAAATGAGTCATGTATCGCAAGAAAAGAATCATGCATCGCAAGAAAAAGATTTATGCATCGCGGGAAAAGATTCAGGCATCGCGAGAAAAGAAAGTCATGCATAGCAAGAGAAAGAAGTCATGCATCTCGGAAAAGTCATGCATCGCGGAGAATTCATGCATTGCAAGAGAAGATTCATGCATCGCGAAAAGAGATTCATACATCGCGGGAAAAAGATTCACTAAGATTCACCTATCAAAAGAAAATCGACATCGACTGGATCATTTTTCTTTGCAACAACGACATCAAAAGAACTATCAACATATTACATCAGCTTATTTTTATTACTTTGACATCAAATTAAGAGTACATTGAAGATTATATTGCAAATATGAGACACAAGCTTTATTTGCTTCACGTCAAACCCTATGGAGTTGACGTCAGATGTTCAAGGAGAACAATTAAGTGTCAACACGGTAAAAGACATTGTCTCCCATTTGAATTGCATTTTTATACTAATGAGTTTTATCTCAGCCTTTGTCGAGAGGATCCGAAAGGATGAATCTCCAAAACAAACCACAGGTGCGGATGACATCAAAAAGGATGCAGCACAACATGGAATTTTTTCTTAGCAACGAACTGGGACATAGTCCAAAGAGGAGTGTCAAACTCTTAGGACGCGAGCAGAGGAGCGACTTCCACCACAATCAAACCACACCCCTATCAGAAGGCATGTGGGTTTTTCTTAGGTTTGTCGGTTTCAGTTTCACTTCCGGAAAATTTTGGTCTCTACCGGAAGCAGCTTTTCAATCTGAGTGACAAATTTGCCAAGAGCTTTGGGAATTATGTCCGTGTAAGTTCTTAATTATGGGTGTAAAGCACGCCACATTCATGGCTAAGAGGTTGCAAGCCTCTTTTTCATACTCGACTTGCTTTGTCACTTTTCCAGAACCAAAGGTTATCTTGCATAATAGATTTCTTTTTCAATCGATAGAGTCGAACTACAAGCAGCCTGGTTCCCTAAGTTGAGGGATATGTAGGCGGGATCAATATTGAAACTCAGCTGTATTCCATCATTTGCTCTTAAATCTTATTCTCAAGCATTTCGGTCTCTTCATAATTCGATATCGGGATAACTTTTGGATTCTTTCAAATCGCGCGTCAAATCAAGTGTATCGAACTATAAGTGGCCTGAATTCTCATGTAGCCCGAAATAAGTAGGAAACCCATTTCCGAGGTTCATCCATAATTCCTTAAGTCCGTACCACAATCCCTTTTTCAGAAAAGATGAAGATGTGGTCGGTCAAAATTGGATTAGTCAATTTCATTTTCTTCGAATTTCTTGCATCAATCCGAGTAAAACGAGGGACAGTTGTTGACACCTAATTTTGACCCTCCCCGATAATAATTAGTCACCGAGCTTATTAAATTCCAAACGATTTGAAATAATTAGTTTTTATTAAGCTCAAAATATTTTTCAAGTTACTTTTAATTCATCTTATCATTTTTTGTGATTTATAAGTAATATATATGTTTTTATATAATTTTGTATATAATTAGCATATTTTATAAACATTTCAAAAATCGTCTCAAAAAGATTTTAATTTTAGTAAGTATTTTATTAAATTAGTTTAGTTTAAATTATGGTTATAATTTTGAATCATTAATTTTCAATTAATTTAATTATTTTATTTCGTTAAGATTAAGAAGCTCGTTAATTAATTAATATTAATTTGTCTTATTTAATTTTTAGCCGAATTCACGCGTATTCATCCAATTGTGGCTAAATTCTTAATTAGTTTGGCCGAATTTGCAATCTGTAAAGCTATTTCCTAAATTCCAAATCTAACTTACCTTACCTTAAACCCATTTTGGACCATTTCTTAATGCCAAAAGCCGGCCCACAAAAACCCATCAACATTTGCCAATTCCTTCAACCAACAATAACGTACCGCAGCCCACCAACAATACTAATCCCTACCAAATCCATATGCATACAATACCAACAATATATCCAGACAATATAACAACACAAATATCAAACCCATGTGCCCGACCCCACCCATGTACCAGTGCCTTCTTCTTTGCAAAGACCCGAAACCCAGAACGTGGCACTGTTCCAGCAGCAGCAAATCACACATTTTCGTCCTTTTTGGCTGTGAGATCGCTCCACGTAGCACAAGAGGGAGGTTGGAATCGATCCAATTCGTCCATTCTCCCTTTCCTCTTCCGAAATGGAGCAAAATCTTCAGAAAAGGTGTCTCTCATTAATGGTGAAATTTTTTTCGAATTTGAAATCAAAATGGGCCTTCCTATCAAAAATCTATCCGTTTCCCCCCAAAAAATTGGAACACTATTTCCCTTCTATAAGTAGTTCCTTATTTCTTATTGTAGACGGGGATTTTCGGTGGTCGAAAAAAAAAAAATATAAATATAAGTATACATACAATCAGTAGCGATTTAGGCAAGAAGCGGCGAGAGATTTGCTTTTTTTGTGCTCACCGTTTACAAAGCTCGTTGGAATCTCGTTGTGGTATTGAAAGTTGTGATTTCCTTGCTCATTTTTTGTCTCCGCTCGCTGCACCTTTGAAGGTAATACCCACCTTTAAATTCAAGCATTGTACTTTAACGTGTTGTTGTTTGATTTGTGACTATGTGAAGTTTTCTGTATGCTATCATTTGGGACCATTTTTTACTTGTTTGTTGGCTGTAAATCAGTGAGGAATCAAGTTTGTTGGTCCTTGTTGTTGTTAGATTTTCGTTTCTTTGAGAGTTTGTTGTTTCCCCTTCCCCAAAGCTATTGTTTTATAGTTGTTATTTTGAACCTATAATCAATTGTGTCAATCATATTAATTTCTTTTCGTGCTCTATTCATGCGAAGTTTACCTTATGGGTGGCAAATAAGTCAAATATCATATTTGGTTCGGGTTAAAATCTTTCTTTTTTATTTCGAAATACAGTGATATCTTGTTCTTGTATGTGCCCTGAAGCATGCGTTGTTCCTTTTTCCCCTTTCTGAGGGTCTATCGATTGATTTTTGCGTCAGAAAAATTATAGTCTTAAGGTTGAGTTTAACTCGTTCTCGTTTTCGCTTTAAATACATGTCTGGGTGTGCAAAACTTGTGTTGAAGCTCACTATGGTGTCCTGTTGCTTGAGCCTGCTTTATTTCTTCATTTGAGATTGTGAAAGAAGCCAAAAACCCTCCCTTATTCATGTCTAAAGGATCTGCAAAATGGTGACATTTGCTAATTTAAATTCATTGACTTGTCATGTTCAAAATGCTCAAGTTATCCTATTGGTGCATAGTTTCATTAATGCCTCTGCTTAAATTTGTATTGCTTTTTAAACTTAATGACATCAATTACAATGATCTGCTTCATTTCTTGATTGACAATGGCTTCCTTGTTATTACATTTGTCTAAGTAGTTATGTCTAATCCTCTCCATTTGATCACTATTAGTTTGATTGTTTATTTGTCATCATATTGTAGTATTTTATTTTATCATGTGAGTTACATTCCATCTTATGCAAATAGTTTCCAAGTATTGTATGTAGTCTTTTGGGTTATCTCTGCACTAATCATGTGTGTTTTCACCTTATTTCTATTTTTTTATGCCTTAGTTATATTGTAAAACCTTAAAGTATGCTCCATTTCTAATTTTAATCTTCTTTTTTTTTTATGCACGAACTGCCTCCTTCCGAGTCTTTGGAGGCTCCCTCACCTTGCATTTCGGATTGGGCCTTATAGGCCCAATTCTATATTTCCTACCGAGTCCAAAAATAGCTGACGAACAAGTCACATGCAGTATAGGGGCTGGAAATTCAATTTACAGATTCTGGAAAGCTGAAAAACAGCTTGATACAGCCTTTTATACACTGATATACGGTCCAGACCAACAAATACGGGATTGAAAAATTAAAATATAGGTTGAAGACATCAAAGAGGATCGTATACATTTGGTATACAGTCCGATATACACAAAATGGATCAAAACGTGGCCTATATACGACAATATACACCTAATGTATACAGGGAGCCACATGAACGAAAATGGGCCAAAGCCCAATTTTCTTTGTACAACAGGTCCAGGAAGTCAATGGGTTGAAACCCATTATTTATAGCTGACCTATGATGGTGGGCAAAGTGGTAGACTTAGGACAGGTGGGCCAAAAGCCCAATTTAAATGGATTTGGGTCAAAATCCAGCTCTAATTATTTCCTTTCGCTCCTTTATTTATTTTATTTGTATTTGACTAACACTTCGATTATCTTATGGTTCAATTTAATTAAATTCCCAAGGAGGGTCATTTCATTTTATTTTCCAAATTAAAGTATATATATTTTAGTACTTGGCTCCTATTTTAATGTTAGTTTGGTCAATACTCAACTATTCCCCTTAGAAAATTCCCCTTTGAAATAAATAAATGATAAAAATAATAATAGTAATAAATAAATAAGTCAAAATATATTAGTTCTTTTACTAAGTTAAAATTTCAAAAAAAAAAATAGTTAATATAAAATGAGTTTTTTTTTACTTAGTTAAAATTTCAAAATTAGTCAAAATCGTGATGAGTTCTTTTATTTAGTTAAAATTTCAAAATTAGTTAAAGTCATGATGGGTCCTTTTATTTAGTTAAAATTTTGAAATCAGTCAAAGTCATTTTTAGTCAAATCGCCGATCAACCGCAAGTTAGCGGGCATTCCGAGGGCCTAACACCTTCTCGGAATGTACATTGAACTTTGAACCCTATTATTTTCAATCTATTTTATCTGTTTAAGTCTTTTGAAAACCTTATATTTTTTCTTGATTTTTTACTAAAAATTAAGTGGCAACTCTGTTCTTTCGGAAATTCGATTTTTCTTATATCATAGGTTTAATCGATTTTTCAAAAACTCAGTCATTTTCCTTTTACATATCTTTTTAAGTAAAACAAATACAAGTTATATTGATCCAGTGGATATAGAGGTAAAAGAGCAGTCTGTCCATTGTTCACATGTTGAAGCAGAACCAGATGGTTTACCTTGGTATTTTGACATCAAGAAGTATTTAGAAATCGGGGCTTATTTTGAGAATGCAGCGTTCAACCAGAAGAAGTCGATACGCCGTATGTCCCTCAATTTCATTGCAAGTGGGGAAATCCTTTATAGGAGGACTCCAGATTTAGGTCTTCTCAGATGCGTTGATGCTAGTGAAGCTGCGAAGCTGCTGGAACAGATACATGTCGGAGTTTGTGGTACTCACATGAATGGGCTCACTTTGGCGAAGAAGATCCTTCGAGCTGGCAATTTTTGGATGACTATGGAATATGATTGTTGCAAGTTTGTGTAGAAATGCCATAAATGTCAAGTGCATGGTGATTTGATTGGAGTGCTGCCTCACGAACTCAATGCTATGAGTTCACCTTGGCCGTTTGTAGCTTAGGGCATGGATGTCATTGGTCCAATAGAGCCAAGTCGCCTCTAACGGACGCAGATTCATTTTGGTTACCATTGACTACTTTACCAAGTGGGTGGAAGCAGCTTCATTTAAGTCGGTGACCAAGAAAGTTGTAGTAGATTTTGTTCACAACAATTTGATATGTAGGTTTGGAGTACCAGAATCTATCATTACTGGTAATGGAGCGAATCTTAACAGTCACTTGATGAGAGAGATATGTCAACAATTCAAGATTACCCACCGATACTCAACCGCTTATCATCCCCAAATAAATGGAGCCGTAGAAGCTGCCAACAAGAACATAAAAAAGATTCTGAGGAAAATGATCCACAATCACAGAGGTTAGCACGAGATGTTTCCATATGCTTTGTTGGGTTACAGAACGACTGTCAGAACGTCAATCGGAGCTACTCCATATTTGTTAGTATATGAAACAGAAGCAGTTATACCTGCCGAAGTCGAAATACCTTCATTGAGAATCATCCAAGAAGTTGAATTGAGTGATGTTGATTGGGTTCGCAAGCGGATTGATCAGTTAACATTGATTGATGAGAAGAGAATGGTTGCGGTTTATCATGGTCAACTATATTGATAGAGAATGATTCGTGCTTTCCATAAGAAAGTAAGCGCCAGGATATTTGAAATCAGTCAGTTGGTCCTTAAACGCATTTTTCCTCATCAGGATGAGTACAAAGGGAAATTTGCACCAAATTGGTAAGGACCCTACATGGTTCACAAAGTGTTATCCAAGGTGCCTTGGTCTTGTCAGAGATGGAAGGCACCGAATAGCCAAAATCGATCAACTCAGATGTTGTCAAGAGATATTATATATGAATCTTCAATTTGTATTTCTGTCATTTCCTTATAATCATTCTATGTACTTGTAATCGTCTTTGTTTAGAATTTTAACCATTTTGTAATGAACTACGTCTGACCTAAATTCTAAAAAATGAGATATGTAGGCGACCTATGTCTGCCTCGATCACCCCTTATCCCCTTTTAATATTCTTCCTTGTATCTGAACTACGTTCGACCTGAATTCTCAAAAATGAGATACGTAGGCGACCTATGTCGGCTTCGATCGGTTCCTTAGTTAAATTTCCTATTTCTGTTAATCCTCGAAAGGGGGAACTACGTTTAACCTGATTCCTATCTCAACGGGATACGTAAGTGCCACAACGGCTCGATCATATCTCTCGTAAGATTTCAATTTTTCTTTACAATAGAAACTGGGACAGAATTTTGAGAGGGACTCAAAAATTCTCGAGAAAAAGAGTTTCTCCAATAAGTCAAGATTGAAGTTACTTTGAGATTTGCAATTGGGACAAATTTTTTGAGAGAATCTCGAAATTCCGTGATTTACTCACCAATAGTTAAAGATACGCCAAGACAATTAACTGGGACATAATTTTTTTAAGATGATCTCAAAACTTTCAACAGGGTTCATCGGCAATTCAGAACAACTTTGAATACTTCCCAGCAAGTAATTAGATATATCTTGAGGCATCAACCTCAAAGGTGTTCATTAAGCTTAACGTGACATGACACTCGGCAGTGACTTTTTCCAAATACTATTTTTTGAAAATCTATTTTCCTCAAAACTTTCCCTCCATGTTTCAATTAGATTTGGCATAAAAATATTTTTTCTTATCTATCAAAGGCGGTAGATCGGAGAAGTCAATCGGAGATAACAAGACCAGGAGCAGACAACCGAAGAGATCGACACAAATCAGTACATTTTAAACTAACAACTTTTCTGTAGATGCAGGAAATATTTTATGCTGCTTATATCAAAGATTTGGGAATATGAATAACATTATTTCATTCAACTCCCAACAAGGCGAAGTTTATAATGAACGTGCAACTATGTTCAGAAATGAAACAAATGAAAACCCCGAGAAAAGACATTTTACTGTTTTCCATCAACTAAAGATACTTGGAGGACATTATCTTCATCATATTATCAAACATGATAATATTACTATCCGGAGAGTCATTTATAATGTATTGTCGAATGAGATGATACCATTACTCTAAGGATCATTTTTATTGTGTTGTCAATTGAGACGATACTGCTTCCCAGAAGGTCACTTATGTTGCTCGGTGAAGCATTATCTTCGTTCTATACCAGGGATGGCATCATCAGAAAAAAGTCATGCATCGCAGAGAAGTCATGCATTGCAAGAGAAGATTAATGCATCGCGGGAAATAGATTCACACATTGCAAAAGGAGATTCATGCATTGCAAGAGAAGATTCATGCATCACGCAAAAGACATTAGTGCATCACGGGAAAGAAGTCATACATTGCGGGAAAGAGATTTATGCATAGCAAGAAAAAAGAATCATGCATAGCAAGAGAAGGAAATCATGCAATACGGGAAAAGATTCATGCATCGCGAAAAAGAAGTCATGCATCATGGGAAAGAGATTTATGCATAGCAAGAGAAAAGTCATGCACAACAAGAGGAAAGTTATGCATCGCAAGAGAAAGATTTACCCATTACAAGAAGATCAACATCAACTGCATCATTTTTTCTTTGCAAAAACGACATCAAAAAAACCACCAACAACGGCATCAAGAGAACTATCAATATATTACATCAGCCTATTTTATTACTTTGACATCGAAGGAAGAGTACATTGACGATTATATTGCATACATAAGACACAAGCTTTATTTGCTTTACGTCAAACCCGATGGAGTTGACGTTAAATGATCAATGAGAACAATTAAGTGTCAACACGGTAAAAGACATTGTCTCCCATTTGAATTACATTTTTTATGCTAATGAGTTTTATCTCAGTCTTTGTCGAGAGCATCCCAAGAGGATGAATTCTCTAAGCAAACCACAGGTGCGGACGACATCAAAAAGGATGCAGCACAACGTGAAACTTTTTATTAGCAGCGAACTGGGACATAGTCCAAGGAGGAATGCCAAACTCTTAGGACACGAGATGAGGAATGACTTCTACCACAATCAAACCACACCCCTATCAGAAGGCAGGGGGGTTTTTCCTTAGGTTTCCTGGTTTCAGTTTCGCATCCAGAAATTTTGGGTTCGCCGGAAACAACCTTCCAATCGGAGTGACAATGCTCTAAGAGTGTTAGGAATTATGTCTGTGCAAGTTCTTAATTATGGGTGTGAGGCGCGCCACATTCATGGCTAAGAGGTTGCAAGCCTCCTTTTCATACT
The DNA here is from genome assembly GCA_029582525.1 of Solanum tacnaense. Lineage (NCBI taxonomy): Eukaryota > Viridiplantae > Streptophyta > Magnoliopsida > Solanales > Solanaceae > Solanum > Solanum tacnaense. The sequence goes on along the minus strand of JAJOOD010010480.1, from coordinate 4,890 downwards.
CGACTTACTTTGTCGCTTTTACAGAACCAAAGGTGATCTAGCATAATATATTTCCTTTTCACATGATTGAGTCGAACTACAAGTAGTCTGATTCCCTAGGTTGAGGGATATGTAGACAAGATTAGTGTTAAAAACTCGGTTGTACTCCAACATTCTCTCTTGAATCTTGTTCCCGGGCATTCTGATTTCTTCATAATTCGATATCGGAATAACCTTTGAATTGTTTCATAATCATGCATTGAATCAAGCTTATCGAACTACAAGTGGCCTGAATTCTCATATATCCCGAGATATGTAGGAAACCAATTTCCGGGGTTCGGTCATAATTCTTAAAGTCCGTACCAAATCCTTTTTCCAAAAGATGAAGATGTGGTCGACCAAAATTGGATTAGTCAATTTCATTTTCCTCGAATTTCTTGCATCAATCCAAGTAAAATGAGGGACAGTTGTTGACACCCAATTTTGACCCTCCTCGATAATAATTAATTTCCGAGCTTCTTAATTTTCAAACGATTTAGAATAATTAGCTTTATAAAATTCAAATATTTTTCAAGGTTACTTTAAGTAATTTCAGTGGGATTATATAGCTTTTAAGAAATAGATATATTTCATATAATTATGTATATAATTAATATATTTTATGAATATCAGAAAATCACCTCAAAAGATTTTACATTTTAAGTTAAATGTTTTATTAATTTAGTTTAAACTATAGTTATAATTCTGAGTTTAATTAAATTAGTTATTTTATAACTAATATAATCATTTTATTTCGTTAAGATTAAGAAGCTCGTTAATTAATTAATAGTAATTCGTCTTATTTAGTAATTAGCCGTGTTTACCAATTACATCTAATTTCGGCTAAATCCTTCACTCTCGTTGGCCATAGTTGCAATACATTGGACCTTTCCCTCAATTGTGATTTTAACTGCTTTGGTGTATAAACCTTTTTTTAGCGTGCAAATTTGGGTTATTTTAGTTAATCCAATTCAATACTTCAGCAGCCTACTCCAATAGCCGACCCACTTTCCTTAATTTCCAGCCCATATTTAATTCCCAACCAACCCAATCCAATTCATCCTCCTGACCCGGCCCATTTTCTCTTATTCAACAAGAATCCAGTGCAATACAACGTTCCCAAATTTTCTTCCTTCAACGCGTCAACTCCAGTGACTCAACGACAAAAGAAACCCAGAAACGTCGTACAGTAGCAGCAGCAAAAGCAATGCAAAATCTTCCTTGCGCCTTGGGATTGAGCCGCGTGGCATAGCGAGGACGATCAAATCGATCCGGAGCATCCATTTTCCCTTTCCTCTTTCGGAATGGGGCAAAAATTTCAAAAAAGGTTGTCTCTCCGAAATTGTGAAAGAATTTTTTCGAGTTTGAATTCAAAATGGGCCTTGAATCCGATTTCGTCCGTTCCCCCCCCCCCCACCCCCCAAAGATTGGGAACCCTAGAAATCTCTTTTATATGCTCTCTTCCTCTTTAGTGTTAGTGTCGGAGAACAGAGTCTAAGAAATATATACTCAGGAAAGAATACACATAAAGAATCACTAGCTATAAAAGATAAAATATACTTTCTGCTCACTGTTTGCAAAGATCATCGGAATCTCTTTGTGGTAGTGAAGTCGTCATTCCAAAGCTCGCCTGGTCTCGGTTCTGCTGCCCCTTTGAAGGTAATACTCGTCTCGCTTCAAGCATATTTTGCTCTTAATGTGTTGTTGCTCGATTCTTGACTATCTGAAATTGTTTACATATTAGAATTCTGAGTGTTTTTCACTCATCGTTAGCAGTAAATCAGTGATAAAATTTATTTGTTATTCCATGTTGTTGTTTGTTTCCGTTTTCTTGGAAGGTTTGGTGTTTCCTCCCTGTCTTGAGTTCGTTTCTCCTTATTGGAATCTTTTTATCTCATTGCTATCTCGATTGGCGAGTTGTAGAGTTGTGGTTCAGCCATGAAGCTCGAACTTATCTCATATAGGTGATTTCGACTTCCATAATCTGATGTATATGTTGTTTCCTGCTCTTGTTACTTGCAACTAAACATCGTGTTCCATTATTGGTTTTTCGTGTGTCGTTAGGGTCTTTTGTTTAATAAAAATAGAAGTATTGATCTTGTGCCTTTTCGTTAAATGATTGAGTTAAATCTTGACTAATGTTTTCTGAAGGATTAAAGAGTGAGTTCTCGTATGCTTGCATATTTGAGGGTCTATTCATTTATATTCTCTTTACTTTGTTTTGGTTCCATTTTTATGTGAGTTAGCATCTCCGTTTCATGTATTGCGTGATTGTCCAATGAACCAAGTGATTGGGGTACAGTTAATGCATCTTCTTATCACTAAGTTAAAAGGCAAGATTCAATTTTCTTTCTTAAGTTGTTATTAGATTTCAAATGACTGGTCCATTTCTTTGTGTGTGACTTTAGCTAAGGGTTCAAGTATTTTGTCTTTGTTTCTACTGCTGTCCAGATCCTCTTAAATTCACATGTATGCTAGTAATTTACTCTAAATCATGTGTATTCCATTGTATGATTTTGAAACCTCCTTTCTTGTTAAGGCTTGTGTTCTCTAGTTTGTTTCCTAAAAGTTTAAGTGATTCTCATGTTAGTGTATAACATTTGAGTTTCAATTTCTTTTGTGTGCTTTATCATGAATAAAAGTAGCAATTTGGATCAACTTAATAACTTGTTCATTTTTAGGTGGAGCATTTAAGTTATATTTTCCTTAATTGGCCGAAACAAAAATCATATGCAGAGATGTTGTGTTATCTATCTTAAACTTATTCTTGCTTTATTCCAAGTTTATGTTGGTGTCAAATTTATTTGTTTTCTTCTTTGGAGCGAGTCCAGCAAGCATGCCAACATGACTTATTTATTTGTGTCATTTTTTATTTTTTTTTATTATGATTCTATGTCTTATTTTTCTTGGCTAATATAATTATTTTATGTGTATGTGAATCTGCCTTGAGTCCTCACGGACTTCTCTATCCCCCTTGCATTTCGATTTGGGTCGTAAAGGCCCAAATTTGCTCTTCTTACTCGAGTCAACCTCATTATCGGGTCAGAAAAACTGGCGAACAGGTTACATGCAGTATAAGGCGGGAAATTAAATTTTCAGGTTCCGAATAGCTGAAAAACGGGCTGATATACCTGTTGTATACACTGGTATACAGTTGTAAAATACGGTATACAGGTTCGAAATGCAGAAATACAGATTGAAAAGGGCAAAAATACAAAGTGCAAATAAAATACAGGCTTCGAAAGGCCCAAAACGGGTTGGATATGGCTCATATACAGCGTTATACATAAAACGTATAAGCAGATTTTCTAAAAGCAAATGGGCCCAAAAGCCTTAAGCCATTTTCAGCAGGCTTAGATGGCATGAAAATGGGCCAAAGCCCAATGAGACAAATCAGAAAAATTGAAGTGAGAGTAAATGGGTCAAAACCCATCATTTTGGCAACTTTAGACTTAGAACAGGTTCAAGATATGGGAATTTGGGCCAAAGGCCCAAATTTGATATTTCCTTTCTTTGCTTTTTTATTTGTTATTGACTAACACTTTTGGTTTAACTTAATTAATTTCCCGAAGATAATCGTTTCTCTTTATATTCAAAAGTTAAAATATTTATTCTTTCTTATATATACAACTTATTTATTACTTAGCTCTATTTTATCATTAGTCTTGTCGACACTTAAGTTACCTCCCTTTAGAATGATCCCCCTTTAGTTTATTTCCCCTTAAAATGATTAATTAGAAAAATAACAGTAATAAGTAAATAAAATTAAAAAATGAGTTTTTTTACTTACATAAAATTTTAAGAATTAGTCAAAGTCATTTTTAGTCAAATCGCCGGTCAACTGCAAGTTAGCGGACATTCTGAGGGCCTAACACCTTCTCGGAATGTACATTGAACTTCGAACCCTTTTTATTTCAATTGATTTTTATCTGTTTAAATCTTTTGAAATAATTATAAGTTTTCTTAATTTCTTAAAAAAAATAAAATTAAGTGGCGACTATGTTTCTTTTGGAAATTCGATTTCTCTTAAATCATAAATTTAATCAATTTTTCGAAAACTTAGTCATTTTTCTTTTATTTATTTTTTTGAGTAAAACAATGTATCTAGTATCCCAGTCTCCCGATACTATGGTCAAAATATATATATATATATATATATATATATGAGAGAGAGAGAGAGAGAGAGAGAGATAGAACAATGTATGTAATATGTATATATTGTATCAAAAATAAATAGGAAATGTATGTGAAAAGTGTATTGATAAAAACGTATATAATATGTATATATATTGTATGAAAAATGAATATGAGTGTATATGAAAAATCTATGAATAAAAAGGTATATAATGTGTATATATATTGCATGTAATGTGAATATTAAACATATGAAGGGTATTGACAAAAAAATATATAATGTGTATATATATTGAAGAAAGTTAATATAAAGTGTCTAAGAAAAGTAAATGTGTATATAATGGATAAAGTGTATGATGAATGTGTATATTCGATATATATATATATATATATGAGAGAGAGAGAGAGAGAGAGAGAGATAGAACAATGTATGTAATATGTATATATTGTATCAAAAATAAATAGGAAATGTATGTGAAAAGTGTATTGATAAAAACGTATATAATATGTATATATATTGTATGAAAAATGAATATGAGTGTATATGAAAAATCTATGAATAAAAAGGTATATAATGTGTATATATATTGCATGTAATGTGAATATTAAACATATGAAGGGTATTGACAAAAAAATATATAATGTGTATATATATTGAAGAAAGTTAATATAAAGTGTCTAAGAAAAGTAAATGTGTATATAATGGATAAAGTGTATGATGAATGTGTATATTCGATA